>JAQFVV010003357.1:0-11719 GCA_028023455.1 Epiperipatus broadwayi | reverse complement strand
AAAGGAGTTTTGCTATTAACTGAAAGGAGACCCTTTGATTCCTCTTGGAGGCCTTAAAGGAACCGAGCAGGGCAAATTCCTAATGTCCACTCCATACATTCTTGTCGTTGCAGCTGTTATTACTATGTGATTATTCATATAGTGTACGAACATGGATGGGCCGCTCACCAACACACATTAGCCAGTGTGGTGAGTTTATTGGCTTTTTACCTCTGAGTTTAAGATCAAGAAACACCATGGTCTTTCTTCTCAGTGCCTGATAATGCAGAATGAATGTTTGTGTAAATGATAAATATTTTCCCAATACATATATACAATTATGACAGACAAAAATAAAGCATGGCCCTTATTCCCAGGAAGCTGTAAAGTCACCAACCAAGGCGCAGTTGGTGGCCAAAGGCGGAGGGTGCTAAGAATCCCCTGATTGTGGGCCCAGGCTGCCATTTGATGATGACTTTTTATTTAGGTACTTACAACTGCAGATCACTTTCAAGTGAAGGAAGTTTGAAAGAATTAGAAGAAGAACTCTCTTATATTAAATGGGACATTATTGTACTTTGTGAAGTTAGAAGAAAAGGTGAAGAGACAATTGATTTAAAAAGTGGACATATACTCTATTATAAAGGCACAAATATTGGAAATACAAGTGGAGTAGGATTCATTATAAATAAAAAGTGGAAGAACAATATTGTGGAGATTGATGGTGTATCGGACAGAGTGGCAAGATTAGTTATACAACTTAATAGCAGATACCAAATGCAGATAATTCAGGTTTATGCCCCAACAAGTTCTCATAGTGATGAAGTAGTAGAAGATTTTTATATGGATGTACAAAAGGCTTTTGATCAGAGTAAACACCATTTTAAAATTGTTATGGGAGACTTTAATGCTAGAATTGGTAAAAAAAAAATGAAAGATGAAAGTGCTATGGGTAATTTTGGTTATGGTAATAGAAATGAGAGAGGACATAGACTTGTGGAGTTTGCAGAAAAAGAAGAACTTTATATTATGAATTCTTTTTTTGAGAAAAATGTTAAAAGGAAATGGACATGGAAGCATCCAAATGAAGGTACAGCAGAATTGGATTATATTTTGACTAACAGGAAATACATATTTCAAGATTGTAATGTTCTTAATAAATTTAACACAGGAAGTGATCATCGATTAGTAAGGTGTAAGATACATGTTAATGTAAAACTAGAGAGACAAAAATTATTAAGAAAAACAATATTTACAGTTGATATCCCTAATCTTCAGAAACATTCTAATGAATTTAAATTAGAACTTACAAATCGGTTTCAAGTATTAGTAGATTTTGAACATGATTCAGATTTGAATGAAATTAATATGAAAATAACTGATACACTTTTGAAAACTGCAACAAAGATAGCTGGTAGAAAGAAAGGGCAATTGACCAATAACATTTCTACTGAGACTAGAGAATTTATGAAGAAAAGAAGGAATATGAAGATATACAAAAATGATGCATTAAAAAGAATTGAATATCTTGAATTTTGTAAAATGGTGCGGAAAAGAGTTGAAAATGATATAAGAAAGTATAACTGTGAACTAGCAAGGAAAGCTGTAGAAGAAAATAAAAGTCTTAAGAATGTAAAACAACATTTTGGTATTGGTAGGAAATTTATATCTGCAATAAGAAAAAAAGATGGAATTATTACTAAAAAGAGAGATGACATCATGAAATTGGTAGAAGATTTTTATCAAGAATTATATAGTAATAAAGAACAAGTACCTCCTATATCTATTACATCATCCAAATTGCCCAGAATTTTAAATGAAGAAGTGAGACATGCAATTAAATGTATGAAGAAAGGAAAGGCT
This sequence comes from Epiperipatus broadwayi, assembly GCA_028023455.1. Classification (NCBI taxonomy): domain Eukaryota; kingdom Metazoa; phylum Onychophora; class Udeonychophora; order Euonychophora; family Peripatidae; genus Epiperipatus; species Epiperipatus broadwayi. Next base: position 9,877 of record JAQFVV010003357.1, on the reverse strand, counting down.
CCAGGTAATGATGGAATTATAATTGATATATTAAAAGAAGCAGGTGAAGAAATAGAAAAAATGTTAGCAAAGTTATATACCAAATGTCTAAATGATAAAGATGTACCGGATGATTGGAAGAATGCAGTAATAATATTAATATTTAAAAAAGGTGATAAAGAAGATATTAGAAATTACAGACCTATCAGCCTTTTATCAGTTTTATATAAAATTTTTACCAAGATAATTACTACTCGTCTACAGAGAACATTGGATTTTCAACAACCAAGAGAACAAGCTGGATTTAAAAGTGGTTTTAGTACAGTAGATCATATCCAGGTGTTGAGAGAAGTTATAGAAAGGACAAATGAATATGAGTTGCCATTATGCTTAGGATTTGCAGATTATGAAAAGGCATTTGATTCTATAAACATTTCTTCAGTGATTAAAGCATTGATCATCAAGGTATAGATCCAGGATATTGTCATATTTTAAAGAATATTTATAAAAATGCAACAGCAACAATTAGATTACATAATGACACTGGGAAAGTCAACATTGAGAAAGGTGTAAGACAAGGTGACTCCATATCTCCAAAACTTTTTACAGTAGTGCTGCATGAAGTATTTTGTGGATTAAAATGGGAAACTAAAGGAGTGAAAGTAAATGGTGATTATTTAAGTCATTTAGATTTCGCAGATGATGTAGTTGTTTTTGCAAAAAATGCTTCAGATCTGCAGGAAATGTTGCAGGAATTATCAGATGAAAGTAGGACTAAAGATAAATGTTAAAAAGACTAAAGTAATGTTTAATCGATTTGCTCAAAATATGAAAATAAAGATTGATTATGAAGAATTAGAAGAAGTTAACAGTTACAAATACCTTGGTCAGATTATTAATATAGATGGAAACATAATGGAGGAAATTAATCATAGAATTAAACTTGGTTGGAGTGCTTTTGGTAGACATAACTTGATACTAAAAGGAAATGTGCTTATGTGTTTGAAAAGGAAGGTTTTTTAACAAATGTGTTTTACCAGTTCTTACTTATGGATGTGAGACTTGGACACTTAATAGAAGAGCAATTCAGAGACTTCAGATCACTCAAAGAAGTATGGAGAGATGTATATTGGGAGTAACAAGAAGAGATCGTAAATGCAATGTATGGGTAAGAGAACAAACAGGTGTTACTGACCTCATTAAAAAAATTAAAAGATTGAAGTGGAGTTGGGCTGGACATATTGTTAGAAGAGATGATAATAGATGGACAGTTGAAATTTTAAACTGGATTCCAAGAGATTGTAAAAGACCCAGAAAGAGACCACATGTGAGATGGATGGATGAAATAAGAAAGTGTGCAGGGGTGATGTGGAGAAGAGAAGCTAAAGATCGGAGAAGATGGATTAAACTTGGAGAGACCTTCATCCTGCAGTGGATTGATAATGGTTGATAATGATGATGATGTATATATATATATATATATATATATATATATATATATATATATATATATATATATATATATATATATATATATATATTGTAACAAAATTAAAGTAGCTCAAAAGGTCCATTGTAACATATTAGAGAGAAATTCAATTGTATATTAAAATATTATTGGATTTGTCAAAAATCCAAATATTATTAAAATCTCAAATATTCAAGTATTCATTGTAACTTAATAAAGATAATCAAACGATCCAAATGTATTAAATAATTAAGAAACGATTCAAATATAAATATTTAGCTTAATAAACGAGAAACATTGTAGCTTAAATTAAATTATGAGAAGAATACCTGAGTAGTGGCTATTAACCAAAAAGATCAGACTGAGTTATCTATCATATTAAGGGTCATTGAATTAAATGAAACATACTTCTATAATTAGATTCCTCAAGATATCACAATATCAATAATTATAAACAAATTATTAATAACAACTGTTATAACTCAGGTATATGGAAATCACGTGAGGTGAGTACACTAGTAACTCAATAAAATATCTGCTCAGGTATACAGACAGTAGATTTTATCCACTTTCATTTCTTGGTTTGATGTTAAGTGCATATCCAAACAAATACCAAGTGAATATGGTCTAGCAGGGTGCCACCAGATTATTTGAATCTAGACACAGTTATATCTAATAACATTTCACATGTACAGAGTTTGAATCCCTTTTGGTATCTTATTTCTTACAAAATGTATGATTTTGATTTTAGACCCATAGCACTGTATGCACTAATATTTAAGTAAACACCTAGGTAACATAAAACATCTTTAAACTGAAGTGGAATTCATTAGACATAAATCATTTCTTAGATCTTAGCATAACAAATGTGTTTCAATATTTTTTTATAAGTTTTACTAGCTCAGATTACTATTGATTTAAGATGGCAATTCACTCATTCTTGCATGAAATAGATGAGGGGATGGTGGTTATAATAATACTAAGAAATCACTAAATACTATGAAATCAATATTTATTTATGGCCTTTAAACATTAAAACAGCTCATTAATTAAAATGTGATGGTGATGATAACGATAATGATAACGATAATGACAATGGTTTCAACCATAGCTTTAGGACTAAGCCTTAACATAAAACCTAATTTTTATAAAGAAATTCATAATTATTGTTAATCTTAGCATATTTAATCATATCTTAAACAACTAATATTCAACCATTGATGATGAATGATCACACTTGATAAAGACTACTCTTAATGAACTATATATGCCTCATTTAATAACATAAACTAATATTTATTACTGTATTTCTAACATATACATAAAAAATTTTATGTTTGCATGAAAATTTATATTAACAATAACAACAATAATCATAATCGACTGTTTTAAAATCATAACATTAAATTTTAAATTCTTCCCCCTTTCCCGTAAATGTATTACAAAAGTATATTGTATTAAATTGGGTAACCGATTTGTTAAAATGTTCCATCCACAAGAAAAGTATTTCATATAAAAAAAATTATTCACTCATTGGCACACTTACCTTATAATCTAACATGTAAGCAGAATGTTAAAAAAAATGTTAGTAGAATTGAAAGAGCAAGTTTTACCGAACAAGTTTTAAATTATTTTCTCCCCCTCCCTTCTAAACTGAAATCTATACTTTCTTAAAACAAAGTAATTTAATATTTTACCACTACTTATTACTTCACATTCGCACACAATTATACACATGTAAAAATATTATCATGTAGGTGTGTGTTTTATTCCATAATAACAAAATATTATTTAAAACCAAAATAATAATACAAAAAATTATTTTACACATTAATATTTCATAACTGTGAATTAATAAACAAATAATTTTGATACATTCAAGATCATTTATGAAGCTCAAGGTTATTATTGGTAAGAAATTATTGGTTTTAATCGATCTGAATTGTCTTTAAAAGTTCTTTAAATAAACTATACCACTTTATAGTTAAAATTTTATTAAGACTCTGCTATCATAAAGAAAATATATCAAAAAAAAATTTTTTATACTACCAGTTCTTTGCAGCGACTTCTAATGAGTCAAATTTCTCTTGTTTAATGTCTATCTTTGGCAGTAACAATTTCCGTGTTTCTTTGGAACAATCTCTTTCTTAAAGTGTATAATTTTTTGATGATGATGATCCTATTGAGGTTATTTGCTTTAGTGGACAATTTGGAAATCTTTATATTAATTTTTCTTCTCTTCCTGTCAAGCATGATTCTTTTAGTGGATGAAATACAGCAGTTGTTTTCACGTTTATAAATTTCCTGGGTTTTAAACTCAGTTGCTGGAACAATTAATTGGACTTGATGATTAATATTTATCAGTAGATTAATTCATCTTTCTGATCTCCTTCGAATGCAGATGAATGTTTTCTTCTTTCTATTTAAAAACATCTTATTTCTCTGGTCAGTTGAAAAGTGTAGAATATTATTTTTCAGACAAGATATCTTTTTTTCCTATATGATCTGCAGCTCCACGATGGTCAGATCTTGATGGGGCACATATATAATTTTTCTACCCCATCATTTCTTATATTTTCAACATTCAAAACTTCATAAAAAATGATTTTAAAAAACTATCTAGCAGAACTAAAAATGTTTGTCTGCTTTAGTTTCAATAATTTTTAAAAAGTGTCTCTCTCCCAATAATAATATAATAATAGTCTAATCTAATAGCTCAAATGATTTTCCAGACTGCTTTTATATCTGATTTTTGAGTCAACTCACCCAATTCGAGTAACAGTGTGAATTGCTATTTTTGACCAATCCAAAAAATCACACACCTGGTTTTCAGACACTTTTGCCTTAAAAAAAAAAGACTTAATCCTTTTTTTCTTTTTCACGTATATCTGTAATATCTAAAATTGGAGTTTCTTTCCTTTAATCTTAAGATGAGACAATTTCAAAATTAGAGTTCCCACCAAGCTTAAGCTCCCAAAATGACAAACAATCATTTACAAAAACAAAATTGCTACAAAAATAGATATCTGGTTTAACAGATTTTTCCTTAACACAAAATTGTAAAAAAAAATAATTTGACAGATTTAACCCTTCTTTTTCTTTCAATATTTAATAAATGTAAATTTCTGGATGTAATGTACACATATACTTTATCATTTCAAATCATTTATAAACTGACATTAAATAATATAATTGCTAGCTTAGTAATTATAACCCTAATATTTAAAATTAAATCCTTAGCTTTTAAATCCCAACTACAATTATAGAAAAGCAAAATAGAGGTATAGAATAAGACATTAGAATTGATCAAGCATAGGTTAGTTTTAAAAAAAGTTAAACATCTGAAATTTAATGATGGCTAACTAAATAGCTTTTATAACACACACTGCCTATACATATGCATTATAACTTTGCTTTTTAACAGAAAAATTAAAAATTGAATAGTTTAAGTGTGTATATTACCTTTCTATCAACACACAAACAATATTAATTGTTGACCCACTCTCTTTCTATCTAAAGCTTTTAGAACTGGATCTTGTAGGGTTTAAACTTGGATGCTTTACAGCTTCCTTTATTGTTATATAAAAATGTGATGATGATTTGGGTTTCACATTTTCTTACATGCACATTACTATAAATGACTAAATTGTAAGGGCACAATATATATATATATATATATATATATATATATATATATATATATATATATATATATATATATATATATATATATATATATATATATTATTTAATAGAATTAATTGAACTGAGTATACTTTCAATGCTTTTGCATCATATTCATACAGAGTAACTAGCTTAATTAATTCTTTTAAATAATATATATATATAAACTCTGTTTTAGCACTTTATTTATATATTTATATATCTTCATCATCATTATCAACCATTATCAATCCACTGCAGGTTGAAGGTATCTCCAAGTTTAATCCATCTTCTCCTATCTTTAGCTTCTCTTCTCCACATCACCCCTGCACACTTTCTTATTTCATCCATCCATCTCACATGTGGTCTCTTTCTGGGTCTTTTACAATCTCATGGAATCCGATTTAAAATTTTAATTGTCCATCTATTATCATCTCTTCTAACAATATGTCCAGCCCAACTCCACTTCAATCTTTTAATTTTTTCAATGAGGTCAGTAACACCTGTTTGTTCTCTTACCCATACATTGCGTTTACGATCTCTTCTTGTTACTCCCAACATACATCTCTCCATACTTCTTTGAGTGGTCTGAAGTCTCTGAATTGCTATTCTATTAAGTGTTCAAGTCTCAGATCCTTAAGTAAGAACTGATAAAAAACATTTGTTAAAAACCTTCCTTTTGAAACACATAGGCATATTTCCTTTTAGTATCAAGTTATTTCTACCAAAAGCACTCCAACCAAGTTTAATTCTATGATTAATTTCCTCCATTATGTTTCCACCTGTATTAATAATCTGACCAAGGTATTTGTAACTGTTAACTTCTTCTAATTCATCATAATCAATCTTTATTTTCATATTTTGAGCAAATCAATTAAACATTACTTTAGTCTTTTTAACATTTATTTTTAGTCCTACTTTCCTACTTTCATCTGATAATTCCTGCAACATTTCCTGCAGATCTGAAGCATTATTTGCAAAAACAACTACATCATCTGCGAAATCTGAATGACTTAAATAATCACCATTTACTTTCACTCTTTTAGTTTCCCATTTTAATCCACAAAATACTTCATGCAGCACTACTGTAAAAAGTTTTGGAGATATGGAGTCATCTTGTCTTACACCTTTCTCAATGTTGACTTTCCCAGTGTCATTATGTAATCTATTTGTTGCTGTTGCATTTTTATAAATATTCTTTAAAATATGACAATATCCTGGATCTATACCTTGATGATCTAATGCTTTAATGACTGAAGAAATGTTTATAAAATCAAATGCCTTTTCATAATCTACAAATCCTAAGCATAATGGCAACTCATATTCATTTGTCCTTTCTATAACTTCTCTCAATACCTGGATATGATCTACTGTACTAAAACCACTTTTAAATCCGGCTTGTTCTCTTGGTTGGTGGAAATCCAATGTTCTCTGTAGATGAGTAGTAATTATCTTGGTAAAAATTTTATATAAAACTGATAAAAGGCTGATAGGTCTGTAATTTCTAATATCTTCTTTATCACCTTTTTTAAATATTAATATTATTACTGCATTCTTCCAATCATCCGGTACTTTTTTATCATTTAGACATTTGGTATATAACTTTGCTAAAAAAATTTCTATTTCTTCACCTGCTTCTTTTAATATGTCAATTATAATTCCATCATTACCTGGAGCCTTTCCTTTCTTCATACATTTAATTGCATGTCTCACTTCTTCATTTAAAATTCTGGGCAATTTGGAAGATGTAATAGATATAGGAGGTACTTGTTCTTTATTACTATATAATTCTTAATAAAAATCTTCTACCAATTTCATGATGTCATCTCTCCTTTTAGTAATAATTCCATCTTTTTTTCTTATTGCAGATATAAATTTCCTACCAATACCAAAATGTTGTTTTACATTCTTAAGACTTTTATTTTCTTCTACAGCTTTCCTTGCTAGTTCACAGTTATACTTTCTTATATCATTTTCAACTCTTTTCCGCACCATTTTACAAAATTCAAGATATTCAATTCTTTTTAATGCATCATTTCTGTATATCTTCATATTCCTTCTTCTCTTCATCAATTCTCTAGTCTCAGTAGAAATTTTATTGGTCAATTGCTTTTTCTTTATACCAGCTATCTTTGTTGCAGTTTTCAAAAGTGTATCAGTTATTTTCATATTAATTTCATTCAAATCTGAATCATGTTCAAAATCTACTAAAACTTGAAACCGATTTGTAAGTTCTAATTTAAATTCATTAGAATGTTTCTGAAGATTAGGAATATCAACTGTAAATATTGTTTTTCTTAATAATTTTTGTCTCTCTAGTTTTACATTAACACGTATCTTACACCTTACTAATCGATGATCACTTCCTGTGTTAAATTTATTAAGAACATTACAATCTTGAAATATGTATTTCCTGTTAGTCAAAATATAATCCAATTCTGCTGTACCTTCATTTGGATGCTTCCATGTCCATTTTCTTTTAACATTTTTCTCAAAAAAAGAATTCATAATATAAAGTTTTTCTTTTTCTGCAAACTCCACAAGTCTATGTCCTCTCTCATTTCTATTACCATAACCAAAATTACCCACAGCACTTTCATCTTTCATTTTTTTATCAATTCTAGCATTAAAGTCTCCCATAACAATTTTAAAATGGTGTTTACTCTGATCAAAAGCCTTTTGTACATCCATATAAAAATCTTCTACTACTTCATCACTATGAGAACTTGTTGGGGCATAAACCTGAATTATATATATATATATATATATATATATATATATGTATATATATATATATATATATATATATATATATATATATATATATAGGGTATTTGAATACATACTTTCAAGCTCCCTTCATCTATTCATTTTATTTCATACAACTGATACACATAGCCACACAATGTGAAAAAAATACATTATCACCAATATATTTATTTTGTGCTGAGCCAGCACTCAACAGTTGGTCCATATCATCATCTCCCAAACATATATTAAAATATCATATATTCAAACCTTAATGGATAGCGTCAATCTACTCCATTTTTCAACTTCTCAAACATTCATATCATTGAAAATCTGATGAAGGAATGCCCAAATACCTTGTTGATGACAATATTATTGTCAACGCTGTAGATAGCTGAAGAGGTGAAGAGTAGAGTAGATTGAAGCCTATTTATTAAAGTTTGATTTTTTAAACTGAGCACTGATTATATATATATGTATATATATATGTGTGTGTGTGTTTGTGTATGTGTGTGTGTAAAAGATATAAAGATCTGGATCAACTGTTGAGTGTTGGTTCAGCATAAAATGCATATATTGGGAGATTATTTATCTTTTTCACATGTGTGTGGTCATGTGTATCAGTTGTTTGAAAAAGAGTGGATAGCTTAAGGGAACTTGAAAGTCTGTGTTCAAGTCCCCTATAATTATATCTAAACTCTAAGTCTATATACAAAATATGATTGTATTCAAATATTATATATATATATATATATATATATATATATATATATATATATATAATATATCTATATATATATACATATATATCACCAAAAATGGAAATACTGAAACCCAATATACATAAGCCTTTTTTGGCAGACTAAACTACATGCCATATGATTAATATATATTTACATTAGCTGTTTTATAATTTTTATTGTAATATATATATATATATATATAATGACTTCAAACATAATGGTAATAGATGTAAAAACAATCAAGCTTTTTATGGATTTAAAAAAAAAAACATTGTATATGTATTTGACCTTCAATTTTATGTTAAATGATTACAATAATTTCTAACATAATAATTTAGTAAAGTATATTTCCTTAATATAAAAATCCTAAAATGTTGAACTATTTAATAACATAAACATAATATATTCTGAATATTGATAAACAGAGCAAAACTCTCTATACAGTATTGCCACCAGTGCTAAACAGAGTAATCAATGGATGCCAGAAGGCTTGTGCATAAAATCCCTATCTAATGTCTACTCATCCAATATCCCCAGACTAGTTTCTGGCTTGTGGCCTTCGTCAGTGAGGAGCTTTGAATCTGAGAGCACTGCATCTAAATCTTAGGATCTAATGCAACCCTCTAGCAAACACCTTTTATCTCTACTTAACTACAAAATTATGAGAATGAAATTGAAAACACAAAAAATATTTTCAATCTAAGCTCAATAGCTTATATAGTTATATGGGTCTGAACTCAGTTCAGCACCCATACATTTTGGTGTCTTTGGCTCCTTTACAGCCACCACTATCCCATTAGGCAGGATTGGTGTTAAACCATTAAGCATCACATGATCACATTTCCTATACTAGCACATTAATTGTTGATAAACAGAGCAAAACTCTTTATACAGTATTTCCACCTGTGCTGTGGTTGTAAAAGAGCCAAAGACACCAAAATGTGAGCTTAGATTGAAAATATTTTTTGTGTTTTCAATTTCATTCTCATAGTTTTGTAGTTAAGTAGAGATAAAAGGTGGTTGCTAGAGGGTTGCATTAGATCCTAAGATCTAGATGCAGGGCTCTCCGATCCAAAGCTCCTCACTGATGAAGGCCACAAGCCAGAAACTAGTCTGGGGATATTGGATGAGTAGGCATTAGATAGGGATTTTATGCACAAGCCTTCTGGCATCCATTGATTAATCTGTTTAGCACAGGTGGCAATACTGTATGGAGAGTTTTGCTCTGTTTGTCAACAATTAATGTGCTAGTATAGGAAATGTGATCATGTGATGT
>JAQFVV010003356.1:0-11725 GCA_028023455.1 Epiperipatus broadwayi | reverse complement strand
TATCTTTCTCCATTTCGTTATAATATATATATATTGTAAAGGGTAGCTTACAATGCACACATTCCTAAAAAGATCAAGCATATTTATTGAACCCAATTCATTTGGAATTTATATTACTAGTGGGAAGATTATTATCTGTTATTATTATTACCTATATACATATAATACACAATACATTACTAAGTTATAATTAATAAAATATGATCAATATTGTAGAAAGTATATATATATATATATATATATATATATATATATATATATATATATATATATATATATATATATATATATATATATATATATATATATATATAATTAGTTTCCAACCAGTAACCACCTAAACATTCACAGTAAATATAGCGACCAATATCTCTAACTGCTGTCAAGGCAACCTTCACACCTTTTAATAGCAAGAATGGAAATCCATTCTTACTAATGATCCATTGAATATATATGGACACTTAAAGATTGCAACTTGACTACAGAGTATGAAATATTGTTACAATGAAGTTTAAATAAACCTCTTTAAACATGAAATAAACATGTCACTATAATGCAGACTAATAAATAGTCATCTAAAACATTATTTAATGCAATACTTTTAAATTGCCCATGTATTATTTAGAAATAATAAGCGAAATAGTGCCTAAAGCTAATCTGGGATAATGATATAATTAGTTTCCAAACAGTAACCACCTAAACATTCACAGTAAATATAGTCAATCCAATATCTCTAACTGCAAGGTCAAGGCAACCTTCACACCTTTTAAATAGCAAGAATGGGAAATCCATTCTTACTAATGATCCATTGAATATATATGGGGGGGACACTTCCAAAGATTTCAGACTTGACTACAGAGTATGAAATATTGTTACAAATGTGAAGTTTAAATAAACCTCTTTAAACATGAAATAAACATGTCACTATAATGCAGACTAATAAATAGTCATCTAAAACATTATTTAATGCAATACTTTTAAATTGCCCATGTATTATTTAGAAATAATAAGCTAAATAGTGCATAAAGCTAATCTGGGATAGATGATAATTAGTTTCCAACCAGTAACCACCTAAACATTCACAGTAAATATAGCACCAATATCTCTTACTGCTGTCAAGGCAATCCTTCACACCTTTTATAGCAAGAATGGAAATCCAATTCTTATTAATGATCCATTGAAATATATGGACACTTAAAGATTGCAACTTGACTAGAGTATGAAATATTGATACAATGAAGTTTAAATAAACCTCTTTAAACATGAAATAAACATGTCACTATAATGCAGACTAATAAATAGTCATCTAAAACATTATTTAATGCAATACTTTTAAATTGCCCATGTATTATTTAGAAATAATAAGCGTTTAAATAGTGCCTAAAAGCAATCTGGGATAATGATATAATTAGTTTCCAACCAGTAACCACTAAACATTCACAGTAAATATAGCAACCAATATCTCTAACTGTTGTCAAGGCAACCTTCACACCTTTTAATAAGCAAGAATGGAAATCCATTCTTACTAATGATCCATTGAATATGTGGACACTTAAGATTGCAACCTTGACTACAGAGTATGAAATATTGTTACAATGAAGTTTAAATAAACCTCTTTAAACATGAAATAAACATGTCACTATAATGCAGACTAATAAATAGTCATCTAAAACATTATTTAATGCAATACTTTTAAATTGCCCATGTATTATTTAGAAGATAATAAGAGAAAAGCGTCCTAAAGCTAATCTGGGATAATGATATAATTAGTTTCCAACCAGTAACCACCTAAACATTCACAGTAAATATAGCAACCAATATCTCTAACTGCTGTCAAGGCAACCTTCACACCTTTTAATAGCAAGAATGGAAATCCATTCTTACTAATGATCCATTGAATATATATGGACACTTAAAGATTGCAACTTGACTACAGAGTATGAAATATTGTTACAATGAAGTTTAAATAAACCTCTTTAAACATGAAATAAACATCACTATAATGCAGACTAATAAATAGTCATCTAAAACATTATTTAATGCAATACTTTTAAATTGCTCCATGTATTATTTAGAAATAATAAGCGAAATAGTGCACTATTTCGCTTATTATTTCTAAATAATGCATGGGCAATTTAAAAGTATTGCATTAAATAATGTTTTAGATGACTATTTATTAGTCTGCATTATAGTGACATGTTTATTTCATGTTTAAAGAGGTTTATTTAAACTTCATTGTAACAATATTTCATACTCTGTAGTCAAGTTGCAATCTTTAAGTGTCCATATATATTCAATGGATCATTAGTAAGAATGGATTTCCATTCTTGCTATTAAAAGGTGTGAAGGTTGCCTTGACAGCAGTTAGAGATATTGGTTGCTATATTTACTGTGAATGTTTAGGTGGTTACTGGTTGGAAACTAATTATATCATTATCCCAGATTAGCTTTAGGCACTATTTCGCTTATTATTTCTAAATAATACATGGGCAATTTAAAAGTATTGCATTAAATAATGTTTTAGATGACTATTTATTAGTCTGCATTATAGTGACATGTTTATTTCATGTTTAAAGAGGTTTATTTAAACTTCATTGTAACAATATTTCATACTCTGTAGTCAAGTTGCAATCTTTAAGTGTCCATATATATTCAATGGATCATTAGTAAGAATGGATTTCCATTCTTGCTATTAAAAGGTATGAAGGTTGCCTTGACAGCAGTTAGAGATATTGGTTGCTATATTTACTGTGAATGTTTAGGTGGTTACTGGTTGGAAACTAATTATATCATTATCCCAGATTAGCTTTAGGCACTATTTCGCTTATTATTTCTAAATAATACATGGGCAATTTAAAAGTATTGCATTAAATAATGTTTTAGATGACTATTTATTAGTCTGCATTATAGTGACATGTTTATTTCATGTTTAAAGAGGTTTATTTAAACTTCATTGTAACAATATTTCATACTCTGTAGTCAAGTTGCAATCTTTAAGTGTCCATATATATTCAATGGATCATTAGTAAGAATGGATTTCCATTCTTGCTATTAAAAGGTGTGAAGGTTGCCTTGACAGCAGTTAGAGATATTGGTTGCTATATTTACTGTGAATGTTTAGGTGGTTACCGGTTGGAAACTAATTATATCATTATCCCAGATTAGCTTTAGGCACTATTTCGCTTATTATTTCTAAATAATACATGGGCAATTTAAAAGTATTGCATTAAATAATGTTTTAGATGACTATTTATTAGTCTGCATTATAGTGACATGTTTATTTCATGTTTAAAGAGGTTTATTTAAACTTCATTGTAACAATATTTCATACTCTGTAGTCAAGTTGCAATCTTTAAGTGTCCATATATATTCAATGGATCATTAGTAAGAATGGATTTCCATTCTTGCTATTAAAAGGTGTGAAGGTTGCCTTGACAGCAGTTAGAGATATTGGTTGCTATATTTACTGTGAATGTTTAGGTGGTTACTGGTTGGAAACTAATTATATCATTATCCCAGATTAGCTTTAGGCACTATTTCGCTTATTATTTCTAAATAATACATGGGCAATTTAAAAGTATTGCATTAAATAATGTTTTAGATGACTATTTATTAGTCTGCATTATAGTGACATGTTTATTTCATGTTTAAAGAGGTTTATTTAAACTTCATTGTAACAATATTTCATACTCTGTAGTCAAGTTGCAATCTTTAAGTGTCCATATATATTCAATGGATCATTAGTAAGAATGGATTTCCATTCTTGCTATTAAAAGGTGTGAAGGTTGCCTTGACAGCAGTTAGAGATATTGGTTGCTATATTTACTGTGAATGTTTAGGTGGTTACTGGTTGGAAACTAATTATATCATTATCCCAGATTAGCTTTAGGCACTATTTCACTTATTATTTCTAAATAATACATGGGCAATTTAAAAGTATTGCATTAAATAATGTTTTAGATGACTATTTATTAGTCTGCATTATAGTGACATGTTTATTTCATGTTTAAAGAGGTTTATTTAAACTTCATTGTAACAATATTTCATACTCTGTAGTCAAGTTGCAATCTTTAAGTGTCCATATATATTCAATGGATCATTAGTAAGAATGGATTTCCATTCTTGCTATTAAAAGGTGTGAAGGTTGCCTTGACAGCAGTTAGAGATATTGGTTGCTATATTTACTGTGAATGTTTAGGTGGTTACTGGTTGGAAACTAATTATATCATTATCCCAGATTAGCTTTAGGCACTATTTCGCTTATTATTTCTAAATAATACATGGGCAATTTAAAAGTATTGCATTAAATAATGTTTTAGATGACTATTTATTAGTCTGCATTATAGTGACATGTTTATTTCATGTTTAAAGAGGTTTATTTAAACTTCATTGTAACAATATTTCATACTCTGTAGTCAAGTTGCAATCTTTAAGTGTCCATATGTATTCAATGGATCATTAGTAAGAATGGATTTCCATTCTTGCTATTAAAAGGTGTGAAGGTTGCCTTGACAGCAGTTAGAGATATTGGTTGCTATATTTACTGTGAATGTTTAGGTGGTTACTGGTTGGAAACTAATTATATCATTATCCCAGATTAGCTTTATGCACTATTTCGCTTATTATTTCTAAATAATACATGGGCAATTTAAAAGTATTGCATTAAATAATGTTTTAGATGACTATTTATTAGTCTGCATTATAGTGACATGTTTATTTCATGTTTAAAGAGGTTTATTTAAACTTCATTGTAACAATATTTCATACTCTGTAGTCAAGTTGCAATCTTTAAGTGTCCATATATATTCAATGGATCATTAGTAAGAATGGATTTCCATTCTTGCTATTAAAAGGTGTGAAGGTTGCCTTGACAGCAGTTAGAGATATTGGTTGCTATATTTACTGTGAATGTTTAGGTGGTTACTGGTTGGAAACTAATTATATCATTATCCCAGATTAGCTTTAGGCACTATTTCGCTTATTATTTCTAAATAATACATGGGCAATTTAAAAGTATTGCATTAAATAATGTTTTAGATGACTATTTATTAGTCTGCATTATAGTGACATGTTTATTTCATGTTTAAAGAGGTTTATTTAAACTTCATTGTAACAATATTTCATACTCTGTAGTCAAGTTGCAATCTTTAAGTGTCCATATATATTCAATGGATCATTAGTAAGAATGGATTTCCATTCTTGCTATTAAAAGGTGTGAAGGTTGCCTTGACAGCAGTTAGAGATATTGGTTGCTATATTTACTGTGAATGTTTAGGTGGTTACTGGTTGGAAACTAATTATATATATATATATATATATATATATATATATATATATATATATATATATATATATATATATATATATATATATATAACTATTTGATTAAATATATATATTTAAAATTGAATATTAATTAATAGTTAAATGAATGTGGGATGACCTGAAGTTAATTAGGTGGGTACATATGTGTGAAAATAAAACTGATTTTAATATTTTATTTTTTTTTATTTATAATAAATCTACATGTATTTAAACAATAGGCAGTTAAAGATATCAGCGTTCCTGGAAATTTAAGCATGTGAAATGTATAAAAACAAAAGACAGTTTACAAATCATTCTCTTTATTGTTATAGCACCTGTAACAAAAGACAAGGATTAAAAATAAAATTTAGAACGCTAACATGGAGTTTTACTTTTTCTTTTAGTTAAATTATAAACATTTTAAAAGTCAAATGCTATAACTAAAAGTTTATCAAATTCAAAGGAAAGAAACTGAAATAAGAAGTAAGAATAACTGATTAATTCTTAAATAATTAAATCGTGTTTTAAAAGTTGTTGGAGTAAATTTGAATATTTTAAATCTTTTTCAAAAACAATAATGAGAATTAAATTTGCTGGTATTGGAAAAGGAAAAAAAAAGGAAATAGTTTTCTTAATATATATATATATATATATATATATATATATATATATATATATATATATATATATATATATATATATATATATATATATATATATATATAAGCACTTCAATATTATTCAATAAAAATATATGATTATAAATAACTATTAAATTGTACTTTAATATGAAAATGAGCTAGAGCAAAATATGCTATTGTATGTCGTGGTATTCCCTGCCAGCTGCATTATATATATATATATATATATATATATATATATATATATATATATATATATATATATATATATATATATATATATATATATATATATATTTCTACTTTCTTGTAAACACACAAGAAGATGCCTAAAGTCAAAAGTAAACAAGGATTAGAATACTTTAAGGTGAATCAAATGAGGATCAAGATGTTTACCATTAAATACAACTACAGGAGACACCATTGTACCTATCTATCCTTGCTAAGGAAAATGATTTACTAAGTGAAACTGCTTTGAAAAACAACTTGCCTAACTATCAACTACTACTACTTCTATTATGATGATTTTTATGAACTTTGTTCCAATTACAATTTTTAATCAAAGAATCAATATTGTAAATTTTTGTTTATTTATTATTTTTTTTATTCATACTATCTGTTGTATTTTCACACTCTGATGCTGAAGCCTCATTTTTCAGAATTAGCAAAGAAGAAAAGGGGGAATTATTCATTTTGATATTTTTTATATTTTCATTATAAATAAAATTTAGGTAATGCCACCTGCTTCACATCAGGTTATCCACATAAATATTGAGGTAAGATTCTCTAAATTTATATATTGGTTACATTACAACACATACAGAATACATATTATATGTTTTATTTTGTAATTAACCATGTATGTATATTTTCCAGTATGTTTGACTAATCAACTGGTATCTGTCTCTATCATATATATAAATTGGGGAAACTTGTTAAATAGATTAACATTTGTAAATATATATAATTTAGTTAGCCAGCATCTCAATTATATTAAATAACTAAAGTTGATTTTTCTATATAATTATGATTTGTAGAGAATGAGTGACATAGGTGGATTTTCTACCATGGGGTATAAGGGTTGGATCTAGAGAATAATTAATTAATAAGATGGTACAGGTTCACTTGTGACACATGTACATATGATGATTATTATATTTTTTTTATATTTTTTTATCATTACTATTGTTGTTATACTTGATATTTATTATTGTTAATAAATGTTTGAGAGTTTGTATTATTCTGGTCTCTGGTTTATTGAGTTGTCCTAACATTCTACAGTTTAGAAATAATTATACATGCACACACATCTATTTTTCTTATTATATAAAAGCTTGAAAATAAAACAAATATAATAAATGCTAGTTGTAACCTATATATATATATATATATATATATATATATATATATAGGTGCAGGTGTTGCTGTGTATATCTGTTCATACCTGCTAAAGGAGTTAAAAGCAATATTCTCTCTGGGTTTGAATATTAGGGCATAACAGAATTTAAAGGGGAAAGTGGATGAACTAACCTAAATTGCAGTTAATATTATTAAATAGGGATAGAGTTAGTCAATTAAAGTGTATGCAATCATTGGTTAAGTATTTCATCAGGTTCTCATAGTATTCTATCAGATGACCCACAGTCTGAACATAGTTGGATGCAACTTTTTCTCTTCTAAGCCTGGTAGATCTTTGCAGATTGTTTCATTAGGGGTAATAAATTAGAGCATATTAACTTATCCCCATACCATATTGCTACATGTGCATAGTAATACAGGCTGCCTAGTTGACCATCCATTACATCTGGTGCACCATCATTGGGCTTGGTTAGTTTATGACTGTTGATGAAGAGTACTGCCCATTATCTGGTGTTTGCAATGTTTAGAATTAGTTGTAATTGTTCTGTCCATTATATATATATATATATATATATATATATATATATATATATATATATATTATTTATCTTTTCGACATATATGTGTTCAAGTGTATCAGTGATATGAGATGGAGTGGTGAGTGATGGATTGTGTGAAAGTCTGTGCTCATATACATTATATATATATATATATATATATATATATATATATATATATATATATATATATATATATATATATATATATATATATATATATATATATATATATATAATAAGTCTGTATTTCAGTTAATAAACTGTTTAATAAATATTAAGTGAAATTTAAAAGTATTCACTTGATAAAGCTGAAATATAAAGAACACCTGAAAATGACATTAAATTTAAATAAACTTAAATTCATTTTTTGGGATTTTAATTATTTTATAAAGCCTGCAATAATATTTAAATTCTGCATTTTTTTTCTGCTTTAGCATTAAAATGGAGACCATTGTAGTCATAAATAAATTTATAAATAAGTATTTTTCTCTTGCAAATATTTGATAATTTTGGATAAACATGATTTACCAGAAGTATTCTACTATAAAATATTCTAATTATTATTGCAATTTAGAATAATGTTTATGATGGATTAAGTTGATCATGATTTAAATTCATATATAATTGTTTTATTGGCCATATATATCCAAGAAATGTGTTCTATAATTCATAGTTACATTTTCAATTTTTATATTATAGATATATTGCATTATATGATGGAAAGGTTTGTTGCCCACAGTATGTTGTTGCCAACAACCCTATTCATATTCCACTTTAATGATTATGGAAAAATAAAAGGAGAAAGCAGAACCTCATTTATTTTATTTATTTTGTGGTAAAAATGTTGAATATTATTTATATTTATGATTTTTGCATACAATGTTTTATTTTATATGCATTTTATTTTCATATTGTATGCTATATTTTGAAATAATTTAGTTAAAATTCTTAGAAAAGTAATTTATCATATTTGCATATTTTAAAATATTACCTGTTTCTGATTTTTACATATGAATTACTTATTTATAAAGGTATAGCAGAATAAGTAGATGTATTTGTCTGAAGGTTTGTAATGATAGTATATTATAAGATGTAATATGTTGGATTATTTCCATCATTTGACAGAATAGCTCAGTTGGTAGAGCGTTTGCCTTAAATTCAATATACAAGAATCTAAAGGTGCGAGTTCAACTTCTAAGTGAATATTGTCACTGTGCATATAGGCCAGCAACACCTGAAGAAGAGTGGAGAATAATACTACTCGAAATGTTGTGTAATTACTAACCTGTATTGTCTATTTCTGTGTTATTATTAACAAGTTGTTTGCATTTGAAAGGTTTAAATAAAGTTTAAAATTTTCTATACATTCAACATTCACTCATAAATGATGAAAATAGTCCAACATATTACATCTCTTAAGTAGATGTATGTTTCTATTATTTATTTTGTGCTTATTTATTCTACAATGTGAATGGGGCTATATTTGGCATTAGTTATTATTATTTATCATTTTTATATATGTTAGATATAATATTTTGTTAGAGATAGCTTTAGTCTCTCTCCATTTAGAGATACTTTTATACCCATATATTTAGTGATGTTACTGTTAGTTTCTATTATTACTTTACTAGCTTATTTTCTTAAAAGAAATAGTCATATTAGTCTCTATTTATTATCTTGCTAGCATTCATCTCATATGAATATTTTGGAGATAGTAACCTTTGTCACTCACTTTTGTAAGGTATTCCCTATTAAATATTTTGTCCCTGATAGATATTCTCAGTCATATTAAGTGAATAAGATGATAGATGATCGGGATCATAAAAACTATTATACACTTAATGCTGCTCACAGAGAAATTATCTTGGTGAAGCTTGTCCCAACACATTGCTACAAAATTGGACAGTTACATTTTATTATGCAAATATTACAGAATTTGTAGATAAAATATCTGATTATTAAAAACTAATTTTGATAGAAAAATATAATTTTGTATCAATAAAAAAATATCAGAATTTTCTTAACATTAAACTTCATTCACCATGCATTTTTCCAACATGGTTAATTTGAGAATTTCATTAAATCATTTTGAATTAACTTAAAGTTGTAAACATTAATTTTTATGAAATGCACTTGTGTTTTTCCCAGAACAGCATTTTTGTAATCTGTTTCAAGCATTACAACTGTTTTCACTATAATTTTCCCTAAAATAAATTAAAAATTTTACATTATTCCAACCCTTCAGCCACTACAATAAAATTGCCAAATACATAAAATACAATTTACAAACAATTGTGCTACATGGCATGGTAACATAATATTGCAGATTAATGCAAAAAGAACTCTGCAAGAGGTATTTAACAGTTGAAGCATGTGCAACAACAGGTACACAGATAACTATTTCAGTTATTTTTAAATCCCTTCCACATCACCAATCCACACAACAAAGTCAATAATATCCATTGTGATTATGAAACTCCTGGCTGATGATAAAATTTATTTAGAGTAACCTGAATTTTTTATAGATTATCTCTGGGAACCATGTCACCAATCATGATCCAATACAACATCAAAATTTATGCAACAATCTTGGAGAAATAATCTCCATCTTTCATGGGTATATAATTCAATTGCCTCACATTGCGGCATTAAACCCAGAAAAAAAATATCTCTACATATCTTACAAAAAAAAATATTTTTCACATGCCAGTACTGTCACTGGTTAAGGCAGCAAACCTAAAAAAGAGGGTAGAATAATGCCTCTCAACACATTGTGCATATACTAACCTCTTTGGTGTGATACTACTAATAGTTGAATGCATTTGGAATATTTAAATAAAGTTAATTTTTTTTAAAGACATTAAATATGAATATTAGATGATGAAAATAGTCCAATATAAAAATACAACTAGAATACCATCATCACAACTTAGGAAAACAATCAGTTAATATTGATTATTAAATGAGTGCAAAAAGAGTAGAGTTTTATCTAGGAAAGATGAAGTCATCATCCTTTAAGTAATTTTGTTTTCTGATGTTTATGCAGAAATAACCTCATATTTGTTATTTTTGCTTTACTGTATTAAATATTTTTTAAATAAAAGTTTTAAGTGTACAAAAACTTTCATAACATCTAGTATATTTGATATTATTTATTAAAATCTTTCTTTTGCATAGCATTTCATCAGAATTTAACATTAATTTTCTGCTTAGACTTATTCCCAAAAATCTGGAAAAAAAAATACCTTGTGTTCAAAACATGCACATTTACATCATGTTATAGATAATTTTGTGCATGTTTTGGTAAATAAAAACACGGGAGTAAGATAGATAATTTTTATGGTCATTTTGGGAGAAAGAAAAAGCAAAAATGTAAATGTAGAAGACTTCTACAATAAATATAATGTATTTAAGCATATGTAATTTCAATTTTTACATTCATTATATTTTTAATTGTTTATTTTTATTGAAATAAACCTTTTTATTAGTTCCTTTTTAAATTAATAATAATAATAATAATAATAATAATAATAATAATAATAATAATAATAATAATAATAATAATAATAATAATAATAATAATAATAATAATAATAATAATAATAATAATAATAATAATAATAATAATAATAATAATAATAATAATAATAATAATAATAATAATAATAATAATAATAATAATAATAATAATAATAATAATAATAATAATAATAATAATAATAATAATAATAATAATAATAATAATAATAATAATAATAATAATAATAATAATAATAATAATAATAATAATAATAATAATAATAATAATAATAATAATAATAATAATAATAATAATAATAATAATAATAATAATAATAATAA
>JAQFVV010003355.1:0-11726 GCA_028023455.1 Epiperipatus broadwayi | reverse complement strand
CTACTTGTCAAGCATTGGTAGTCGATAGGTCAGTGACGGCTGTTTTACATGCACAAGCAGTTGTCTCGGGTTAGTAGGTTCGCTTCCCGGCTGATGCTATGACACATGAGAAAAAAAAATTATCTACTTTCTTTTTATCATTACGAAAAACTGAAAAACGGTTTATGTTTGTCATTTAAATTGTCCTTTTTGTTGTTTTTAGAATTAAAATGTAAATATGACTTATATAGGAACAAGTAAGAATAAATTAAAAACTAGATTAAGGTAGCATTGATATGATAAAAAATCTGCTATATATATTCATAAAAAGGAATTTAAACATGAAAATTTTGATATTAGGCCATTGGAATGTGTTAAAAAAATTAAAGAGAATAAAAAAAGAGGAAGCATATATTGATTAGTGATCATCATCATCAACCATTATCAATCCACTTCAGAATGAAGGTCTCTCCAAGTTCAATCCATCTTTTCCGATCTTTAGCTTCTCTTCTCCACATCACCCCTGCACACTTTTTTATTTCATCCATCCATCTCACATGTGGTCTCTTTCTGGGTCGTTTACAATCTCTTGGAATCCAGTTTAAAAATTCAATTGTCCATCTATTACCATCTTTTCTAGTAATATGTCCAGCCCAATTCCACTTCAGTCTTTTAATTTTTTCAATGAGATCAGTAAC
Organism: Epiperipatus broadwayi; assembly: GCA_028023455.1. Lineage (NCBI taxonomy): Eukaryota > Metazoa > Onychophora > Udeonychophora > Euonychophora > Peripatidae > Epiperipatus > Epiperipatus broadwayi. Next base: position 11,049 of record JAQFVV010003355.1, on the reverse strand, counting down.
ACCTGTTTGTTCTCTTACCCATACATTGCATTTTCGATCTCTTCTTGTTACTCCCAACATGCATCTCTCCATACTTCATTTAGTGTTTTGAAGTCTCTGCATTGCTCTTCTATTAAGTGTCCAAGTCTCAGATCCATAAGTAATGAAACAGTAAGGTCTGCTTTGCAGATCTTCGTTTCACCTTTTCTCACCTATTTCCTACCCTCATACCTTAGTTTGAACACCAATCTATCGTAGTGTGTCTGCAATATGCTTATATACCAAAAATCCCGCCTAACTTTAAACCATGAGTACAATACTCATATTATATATATAACTCATTCCCAAATAAATAAAAGATTATAGATTATGTATATGTTCACATAATTTTGATTTATTAAAAAGTAGGTTATATAAATTGTAATTGCGCACACACTATGATATGCATTTTAAAAACATATCAAAATTATAAATTGTTAATTAAAGTTATTTTGTTTGAATCTATTTACATATATATATTACCGTCTTAATATATTTTTGATTTAAAATAAAATTCATGTTCGTTTAGTAAATAGATTCAAATATTGCAATTTAAAAAGTAAAATCATTTTCTTTAATTTAATAAAAGTTATTCCAAATATTTCTGTTAAAATAAATGAGGGACAATAGTTTAATTATTTCATGTTGTAATTAGTTAATGTTATATAAGTTTATCTAAAAACAGCAGATGTCCACTTAAGGTTTTCTTTAATTAGTAAAAGTAATTTTTAATTAAATCTAGTTTGTAATTCGAATGTCGACAGGGAAATTAACAAAAGAAATTAATTAATGTTGAATTCCTTTAGACATTTGGATAGATTTAATTACAGCTGATAAGTCCGATATTTTTGTAACGCTCCAAGGCAGTTCTATTGTTAAATTCTACTATAAAAAGGAGGGTTTACTTTTGTTCTCCATTCTAATGTTTCTAAGAGAAATCATTCTGAGGTCTAATGTTTCTAACCAAAATTATTCTAATAATTTGCTAACCTTGACATGACAGAGTAGATGCGTCAAGATGGCTATGTCCCCTCAGAATAGCTGGCCGCTGCTCCAGACCATCGGAAGCCTTTCACATAAGGAACCCCGGAACTGCTGCTGCTGCCAAAAATATGAATATTTCCAGATTTTGCTGTTAAATTATATAAAAACCTGCTGACCATCAATCTACGCAAAATGCTTCTCCAGAGGTAACCCTAAATTAACCCAAGAGCTCTTGTGATAACTAACATGCTATAGCTATTTTAAATTGTTTTCTGATATTTCACATAACTTCATTATGTATTTCTTTAACATGTTTAAATATACTCAACATTTTGCTCTCTATCCTTGGGTTAATATTTTCTATTGATTAAGCTTTCTGTTATTTTATTATGATAATGTGTCGGAATCGTCTTTGACCGAGTGAATTATTCCCTTTGATGAAAATAAGACGCCACTATGAAGGCATATTTTAAATTTCTAAATAATTTTCCAATTTTATTATCTTGCAAATCACTCATTAGAGGGCGATTCTTTTCTTTAATATATAATATAATCACATAGTTTAAAATCTACATGTTATTGATTTTAATCTAATATGAGAGTATGTGTGAGGTCAATGATTAAATGTGTCCCCTAATGCATGATTGCGTATATAAATCTATACTTACTTTTCAAACCTGCAAGCATGCATTTTCCTATTTTAATTACCATGTTCTACTTTAATTACAAAGTTCATCATTGACATCAAGAAGGTGCGGACCCTTTTAAATGAATTTCGGGGAATTTGATTGGGCATTTCTCTTAATCCAAGTTAAACCCATTCAGTATGATTTATATACACTAGTCTCGTATTGCTGGTAAGTGAATTGGTTGTTGAGACCGCTTTGTTTTACTTTTCCAAGGATTCTTTACATGGCCAAGTCCATTCTCTTCGCTTATTGCAGTTTCCAGGCAGAGTGTGTCCATAAATGACACACCTGGGAATTAAACGCAATCGTCACCCAGTCGCTAAGTTTTGGCTGTTCATAAAATACTTTCGTACGGGTTAGCGGCAAGATGCCCTCCGTAATCATTCCAAATATTCCATTATTGTTTTATTTTATATTTATTTTACAAAGCATCCGTGACTTAAATGTGTCACACCCTCCAACTTTAATAAATTCATTATCAGCAATACTGACCTCCCAATGTAACTTTATTATTATTATTATTGAATAAATGCTTTGATCACATTCCCATTTTGTTGCTTAGTAAGCTTTTGTCTGTGCCATTCTCGAAATCAATAAATATTTTAGAACACTTAATTTTCAAATATTTTCTTAGACTTGTATAATTGCTCAAAGCACCTTGCACATGTTCCTATCTCATCAAGCACATTATCGTAATGCTATTAACCCGAGGAATAGAATATATCACTTTGCTTTAAAACCTTTTTGTCATTTATTAGAGTGTGATGCCAACAATTATTTAATATGCGTCCCTGTTTCATATAAGCAGACAGTGGCGTTATATATATAATTTATATGAATAAATTTTGTGAAATTATTTAAAACTAAATTTGATCTCTTATTTTATTTGATTCCTATCACTGTCTTGGTCTATATATATATATTCTGCATTTCTTTTGTAAATCCATAGACGTTAATTAGCCACCCAAACTTCTTTTTGTATAGAGTCTTTTGTTTCTCCCTGACCACCAGGCACTGGTCAAAGGTTATACTAGTAGTGGCATCAGATGCGTTATCACGTAGATGGCACTGTGAAATTTGGACTTTAGATTCGAACTTAGTATATCTAGATGTTCAGTTTCGTGTCTGGGGTTTGAATTCTACAGTGTGTTAGTGAGATAGACGATTCTGACTGTTACAGTAAGAACTGGAAAAACACATTTATTAAAAACCATTTCAAACACATAGGCATATTTCCTTTTAGTATCAAGTTATTTCTACCAAAAGCACTCCAACCAAGTTTAATTCTATGATTAATTTCATCCATTATGTTTCCATCTGTATTAATAATCTGACCAAGGTATTTGTAACTCTTAACTTCTTCTAATTCATCATAATCAGTCTTTATTTTCATATTTTGAGAAAATCTATTAAACATTACTTTAGTCTTTTTAACATTTATCTTTAATCCTACTTTCATCTGATAACTCCTGCAACATTTCCTGTAACTCTAAAGCATTATTTGCAAAAACAACTACATCATCTGCAAAATCTAAATGACTTAAATAATCTCCATTTACTTTCACTCCTTTAGCTTCCCATTAATAATCTACAAAATACTTTTTGCAGCACTGCTGTACAAAGTTTTGGAGATATGGAGTCACCCTGTCTTATACCCTTCTCAATGTTGACTTTCCTACTATCATTATATAATCTAATTGTTGCTGTTGCATTTTTATAAATATTCTTTAAAATATAACAATATCCTGGATCTATACCTAGATGATCCAATGCTTTAATCACTGAAGAAATGTTTATAGAATTAAATGCCTTTTCATAATCTACAAATCCTAAGCATAATGGCAACTCATATTTATTTGTTCTTTCTATAACTTCTCTCAATACCTGGATATGATCCACTGTACTAAAACCACTTTTAAATCCAGCTTGTTCTCTTGGTTGGTGGAAGTCCAGTGTTCTCTGTAGACGAGTTGTAATTATCTTATTAAAAATTTTGTATAAAACTGATAAAAGACTGATTGGTCTGTAATTTCTAATATCTTCTTTATCACCTTTTTTAAATATTAATACTGCATTCTTCCAATCATCTAGTACATCTTTATCATTTAGACATTTGGAATATAACTTTGCTAAAAGTTTTTCTATTTCTTCACCTGCTTCTTTTAATTTATCAATTATAATTCCATCATTACCTGAAGCCTTCCCTTTCTTTATAAATTTAATTGCATATTTCACTTCCTCATTCAAAATTCTGGGCAATTCAGAAGATATAATAGATATAGGAGGTACTTGTCCTTTATTACTATATAATTCTTGATAGAAGACTTCTACACATTTCATGATGTCATCTCTCTTTTTAGTAATAATACCATCTTTTTTTCTTATTGCAGATATAAATTTCCTACCAATACCAAAATGTTGTTTTACACTCTTTAGACTTTTATCCTCTTCTACAGCTTTCCTTGCTAGTTCACAATTATACTTTGTTATATCATTTTCAACTCACCATTTTACAAAATTCGAGATATTCAATCCTTTTTAATGCATCATTTTTGTATATCTTCATATTCCTTCTTTTCTTCATAAATTCTCTAGTCTCAGCAGAAATTTTATTGGTCAATTGCTGCTTTTTTTTACAAGCTATCTTTGTTGCAGTTTTTAAAAGTGTATCAGTTATTTTCCTATTAATTTCATTCAAATCTGAATCTTGTTCAAAATCTACTAACCCTTGAAACCGATTTGTAAGTATAAACCAGTATTAAATAAATAAAGATAAAAAATAAGATAATATAGGAATAAAAAGGGTATTAAAAGGAATGTTAATGAGTAAAGATTTAGAGAATAGATAAAATTATATAAGAAGAGTATTAAATTATAAAGGTATTTTTAAAAAAATAGTTAAATATAGGGAAGGAGGTAAATAATTATATTGTAGATGTAATAATATTGTGGTTTTATTTGAATATTATACATATTTGTGATGTATTAATATTTTATTTATTTGTGTTATTATTTTTATGTTTTTTATTTTTTGTTTAAGGAAACTTGATAATAACTACAGAATGTAGTTGAAACGTTGTATGGAGTAAAAATAAAATTATAGTTTGAATAAACAAGTTTTTAAAAAGAAAAAGGAGGAATGTTGATTTTATATATTTACTATCATGGAGCTATAATTTAAAAAGAAAAAGAAGTGAAAAGTTGCATATATAATTAGAATTAAAATATGTAAAATTGTCAAGCGTTGGTGGCCTAGTGGTTAGCATAGCTGCCTTCCAAGCAACTGGGATCGGTTCGCTTCCTGGTCAACGCTTTGACATATGAAAAAAAAAAGTGAAAAATGTTAATAAATATTTTTTTAAAAAAAACAATACCTTATATGGATACAATCCATAAACTATATTTGTTAAAAATATGTATGCAAAAATCAGATAAAGTTTAATAAACATCATTTTTTTAAATTTTTTTAGTCAAATGTAGTGTATAAGACTAATTGAACTTAAAACATGATAAATTAATATAAAGATTTATAACTATAAAATAGATATTACAATTATAAAAAGTACATATTAATGTTCATTTGTTAAAATTATGTCAACATATTAACAAAATAATTCTATATATAAATATAATCTTCTATTTGTTTTATTTTTTTATTATTATTATTTATGATTCTTTACTTTAAAGTCGTAATTTTTGGCTTTCATCATTATCTATGTATTGTTATAATACTTTGGCTAACTATCATATTCCTTAAAGCATTTTTTTTTTACTTCAAACATTAAATCAACCATTAAAATTCTTAACATTATTTGCATGTTCTTTTAAATATTTTATTAATATGATCACTCCTATCTTAAAAAAAATATCACATGGAAAAGTAGTTAACATAACCCACTTTCTCTGAAATAATCTGGTTTCAAGTCTGTCTAGGTCAATTTTATAAATTCATTATTAAGTAATTCTAATGAGTTAGTAGATAATCAAAGATCAAAGTGGGAATATTTATAAATGTATATGTAGCGTTTTAATATTTTTATAAATGAGTTAGTAGATAATCAAAGATCAAAGTGGGAATATTTATAAATGTATATGTAGCGTTTTAATATTTTTATAAGTGATAATAAATTAATCTTTTTTGTGAAAACGTTAAAATTCATAAAAGTAAAGTTAAAAATAAATACTTCAATTTAATCTTAAACATCTATGACCATAATGTGGGCTATAAAATGTTATATGATAAAACAAATGTTTTCTTCTATGAATGTAAGAAAGCAAAACAAAATTGAAAGGGATTCAGTTGATTAATCATTTTAAATCAAGAATATCAATTACATGAGAAGTTTTGAAGTATGGCGTAATTGGCAGTTGTTTCTGATGTTTATAGTTTTATGTCTATATTCATGTGTATCTTTTAAAAGTATTTTTTTTCCATTAGAAGTTCTATTTGTCTAATAAGAGAAACCATGGTTATTATTTCAAAAAATATAAAGTTTGATTTTGCTATATGTTTTTGATTATATATATATCGAAATGGCATATATTGACATTCATCCCATTTCACCTATTATATTTCATAGTAGTATTTTTTCTGAGTTTGAACCTAGCCAGTGCATGTATATTCATGTGTATTAATGTATATATACATATAGCTATATATAATATGTATATCTGAATATATTTTATATGATAAATTAAATGTTTAATTGAATAAACATTGTTATATATGTATTAGCACACCTATATATATATGCTAGTGAAGCTGCAGTGTGACAAATTTAAAGCATTACAATGCAATTATATTATTTTAAATATTTAATTTGTTAGAAATTTAATATACAAATTTTTTTTTTCATTTAAGACTCACATATAATTTTAATTCCAGAGGTGACTGAGATACATATATAGTGAAATGTTTACATTAAAATAATTAGTTTTAAAATATTGAATAATTCTTAGAAAGAATATCATGTCACATGCACCTATGTTAATCTTGCATGGAAGTCAAAAACATTAAAAAAAAATAACAAACTTAAAATACATTTTAGACAAAGCAAAAACATCCAAGCAGCCCTTTTTTAAACTTGCTAGAGATTTCTTTTTGTTCTTATGGAGGCATTAATGTAAATTTTAAAAAGATGCTAAAATTAAAGATTAAATTTTAAAATTGTAAACAAGTTAATAGGATTGCAAGGGGGTGTCAGAAGATATATAAAAACCCTCAAATTTCAACACTCAATATCCCCTCTCCATTGTAAATAAAGCAACTGCTGCCAGGAGCTATGTCCATTTAAAAAATGAAAATGATCAGCTAGTAATGTCCAGCTTTGCTGTCTTCCTTTGGAAGAGTGGTAACCTTCCACTGCAAGTCATCATCATCACCCTGGAATGGAAGAGACCAGTTCCACTAGTTTCCAAGAAGACATCAGGAGACAAACTATTAAAAAGTGCCAGTGGCTATTAAAATGCCGGATGACTCAGTTTAGAAGAAGATTGGTAATGTTTCTTCTCTGCAGAGCTCTCTAAAAATAAATCTTAATTAAATTATTCTTAATAAGTTTCTAAAACTAGTTATCTGTAATGCATGTTCATAAATCATAAACTTATAAATAGTAACTCTTCAGTAAATTAAACTATTTAAATATAAATCTTTAATGTAACTTTAAATAAACTTATAACTGTAACAGTCTTGCCTATATTAAAATGATTAATTGTAATTTTAAACAACTTCTCTTAAATGTAATAACTGTAATTAGTTATTAACTTTTCCTAATCTGCACTCATGCCTATTCTATTTTATTTCATTTTATTTTATTTCATTGATATGCTATGATAAGCCATAATTCAAAAGAGATATAAGTAATTTCATAAACTTTAGAGAGGGTTGATTAGAAGCTCTCCAGTAAAGTAATTTATGCTGTTTTTAGCAAACCTAAATCTCCATTTTGAAATCTATTCTTATATATTATGTATATTTATTTAACCTATTATGTATGAGCTTATCATTAAGGTTCATGAATTAATAATATATATATATATAATAAAATGGATGTTATTAAAAAGCATATTAGCAATTATTAGTTAAACCTAAAAATATGCTTTTCTCCTCCCTAGTTTATTAGATGAAATATGCAGATTTAGCATTTCTAAACTAGATTGCTTTAGAGAAACCCCTCTTAGCATGTTTAAAGTATGCTAATTGAGAACTGGAGTAAGATAGTTTCACAGAAATAAACTATAGTATTTCACACATTAGATTGAAATTTAATTTTAATATTAATATTCTTTAGTATGCATTATGACTGTGTTGTTACTAAATACTATATATGTATTATGCCTTGCTTTCTTTGTTAAAATGGGCTGATGGTGATTGCCACCCCATTATTTACTTCAAATATCCACCTTAGAACTGAAACACGAGGTCCAGAAATAAAATGTAAAGCTGCTCCGACACTCAAACTAATGTTCTATTATGCTAGCAAGTTATTCGGTCCAGGGAATTGATACTTGGTACTAAATTCCATGAATAATTATACATTCATACAGCAACTCCTATTTAGTAATTTAGTGCTGTAGTATCAGAAGCTCCACTATAATCACCAGTTTACCCTGCCTTATTAGAATTCAGCATTAGTCTGAATGTGGAATCTAGTTTATTTAAATAATCTGCATATAGAGCATAATTATTGCTCATCATGTATATGTTAATAAAATAAATTATGTTTTACCATACATCATCCCTGTAAGATTTAGCTTCCCATAACAAACCCAGAATAGTTGGCATAACATATCCCTAGCCATGAATATTAGTCGCAGATAATAAATAATAGTATTAATATATCTAAAGTGCATTCTAAAAGATAAGATGCCTGTAACCTAAATTAGCACATCATTGTTATAACACCTGCTTGTATAAAACTTAACCAAAATGCAAACCTGTTGTTATTTCTGGTTAAAGTTTGCTTAATTTATTTATTGAAGATATTTAAATTGTAATTCTGTTCCATGTATCTCTCACAATCTATTTCAAACCATCGAAATCAATCCAAATTTAGCATTGGCATGTTAATTTATATGCATTCATTTATTTAGCCATAAGTGTGCTTAGTTAATATTATTAGTAATTTATCAGTCATTCCTGAGTCTCATATTCCAACCTCTTCTATGCCAGCTCGCGAATTAAATTGAGACTGAGTATAGCCTCATATATGTCATCCAGAGGTATTAAGTTATGGAGCATTGGCAAAGGAGTTGATGTGTTGTCAGATTCAAGGTCTTAACCTCTCATCTGGATCAGCTTTTGTACAATTTACCAGAACACTGGATTTTATTGTGTGAATGTCAAATATTATCATTACAATATGTATATACTGATTTAGAAATGTCAAACTTTCTGTTACTTACAACATTGTCATCAACCACTTTCATATAAATATTAAAAATTAATATATATATATTTTTTATTAAACATAAACCCGTTATGATATATAAAGATTATAACTTTGGTAATTTGAAGAGAACCAATTTATCATAAAATATATTCTGGAGGTTACTTGGTTTTTTTTCAGAGATCTTTATTCATAATTTTTAAGAATGTCCAATCAAATGATTGTTAATATATAAATGTATAATTTGATTTATAAATATCAAACTTACTGCACTCACAACTTTTATATCATTTTATATCATTCACTTTAGATAGAGATATTGCACATTTTAAATATATCTAAAAAGTTATTACACATGGGGGGGGGGGGAATTGCAATAATTGTAGTATGTATTTATGTTTAATTAAAATACAGAGATATTAAATTTTAACTATATTTGAAGTTTACATCTGTGCTAAGAATAGCATAATAATTTCTAGCTTAATAAGTGATCAGTAATAATGATTAATTTATTTATCTAAAGTGGATATGCCAAAGTTGTGAATGTAGAAAGTTTGACTTTTGTAAATGTAATTGTAATAATATGGCATTGATATGCTCTGAAAAAATGATGAAGGTATGTATAAGAATTGTGAAATGGATTAATTGAAGAGTACTGTTTCAGTATAAAATGTATTTTGTGGGTTATTTATCTTTTGTAGATACACTTTATTCATTTATTGTAAGAATATATAGTTGATTGGACATTTTAATTATATAAAACTATTTATATTTAAGATTATAAACTTGCTATAAGCTATTTATTTAAATGATTATTTTTTTTATTATTTATAAATAGTCATGCTCAAGAGGAAAACCTGAAATGCTCAATGTGCATATCATTGCTCATAGTCATGATGATTTGGGTTGGTTAAAGACAGTTGAAGAATATTATTATGGAGGTAAAGTTAAACTAATATTTCAAAATTAGTTTAGTATTTCCAAAAAATAAATTATCTTTTAAAAATAGACTTAAATTGTTAAAATGTTTAATTTTGTTGTAATAGATTTTTAGAAATATAAATTTGTCAGTGATTTTGCTATTACACTGCTTTAATAAAACACAGCATAATATATAAAACTTCACAATTCTCTGATTATTACAGTTTGTGAGTACATTTAATTATTTGTAAAAAATTTCAATAATGTCACATAAAATGACACAAAATGTTGTACAGTTTTTGATATTACATTTAAAAAAAAAGCCTATATGCATTTTATTGAGAAAGTTATGAATTGTTTATTTACTACTTCAAGTAAAACAAAAATAAGAATTATTAAATATGATTATAATAGTAATCAGAGTGATTGTTAAATAAAATATTTATTTTATAAAGTGTGATGTTTTAAACTGTAATAATAATCAGCATTAAGCTAATGCACATGCGCTTTGTGGATTTAACAATAAATGAATACTCTCATTTTTCAAATACAAGATAAAGTCTTTGTGAAAGAATCGAATGAATCCACCTATTCTTTCAACCCAAACGTTTAAGTATGGGCAAATCTTAAGTATGTAAAAATGAGAGCATGAAGATATTAACCACCATTTTAAATTATTTTTATTATGTCTGAATGAATGACGTATCATAAATTCTAGTAAATTTCGCAGGTGTCATTCATTCATACATAGTAAAAGTAATTTAAAGTGATCGTTATTATCTTCACGCTCTCATTTTCAGATACTTAAGATTCGCCCATACTTAAATGTTTGGGTTGAAAGAATAGTTGAATTCATTCTATTCTTTCACAAAGACTTTATCTTGTATTTGAAAAATGAGAGTATTCATTGATTGTTAAAATCCACAAAGCGCATGTGCATTAGCTTAATGCTGATTATTATTACAGTGATTGTTAAAATGATTTTGAATGGATAAAAGTAAATTTGGACTTAGCCCTTATAGGAGAATGATACTTATTTTACAATTTTA
>JAQFVV010003354.1:0-11738 GCA_028023455.1 Epiperipatus broadwayi | reverse complement strand
ATTATTATTATTATTATGTTTCAAAAGGCCTTTATTGTCTCAAAAGAATTACAAATTTTGCATTTACATAGTTTGTCTACATATAATATCCTGGATTGTCCATTATCATTTGAACACCATTAGCAAATCAATTACTTATAATAGAAAGGAAAAAATTGTTGCTAAATTGTTCTTGTTGCTAATTTGACATGCATATCCTTCTAAGTTTTTTTATAATGTTTAATTTCCTCAATTCACTATAGCATAGATCTAATTTTAAGTAATGACCAGGTTGCTGCATAAATGTCAGGTCTGGCCAGTCTCTTATCCCTTTTCTGTATTATTTCAAGTTTATTTGAAAAAGTAACTGGATGTCTCCTGGAATTGTTACCAATTAGAAAAGTGCATCTAGTACACCAGTATGCATATAGCACAAAGGTTGCTGCCCTGACACTTGGTGTTAATCCTTCTCTAAATGCAGAAATCAATTGATGCATTGTTACATTAGACCTCCTGTAACTGCTAGTTATGAGATTTCTTATGTGCCTAAGTCCCTCACAGTGATATAGCAGATGTGATAGGGTTTCCTCAGCTCGATGGCATAACCCACAAAAGGGATCAATTGATGTATACAGTCTTTTATGGCAAAGAAAATATGTGGTAGGTAATGCAGATAGATTAAGTTTTATTAGAAAATTGAAAAACTTTGGTTCTAAGGCCCATCGTTTATACCTTTTAACCAATTGCTTATTATTAATTCCCAGTATTGGTTCTAAAGCAATTGTGTTATTATCTTCATGCATTAATTCATAAATTTCCCAGTATTTGTATTTATTAATAAATTGCCTTGGGATTTTTGATTCTGTTTTACAAAGATGTATTAATTGTTCAAAATATGATAATTTTTTGGTGGTGGTTTATCAGTTGGAATGACCTCTATGAGCTGCTTAATTTTTGGAAATTGTTTAATAATATCAATTATATTGTTCATCATTCTCTGTTTTGCAAAAATACCAATATCATGTAAGCCCAAACCATTTTTATTCAATGGCTGACATAGTTTTGCCATTGATATTGCCACAACTTTCCTTGACCATAGTAGTTGATTGCAAATGGTCTTAATTTTGGAGATAAAAGCTTTTGAGAAAGCAACCACTGGCATAAAGTAAACTATCTTAGTCATCATCAAACTATTAATCAATTGAATCTTGGAATATACTGACATATAGGTATTGGATAGAGAGTCTGCTATTTTCTGTATTTCATTTTTCAATTTGTTCTGCAAATGACATCTCATTCCAGTAGTCCCTAGATGGAATGGAAATCCAAGGAATGAGCCTGGCTTTGCCTGGAAAATGGATGTACATGGCCTTCCTGTGAATATAGTCCATGCTGCTGTTTTTTCTGGATTGAAACTTCGTTTAAATTCCTTTGAGTATTCTTCTAAAATCATCTGTAGTTTTGGTATCTCCCTTTTTGATTTCAGGAAAACTGTAATATCATCCATGTATGCAATACATGTCAATTTTTGACCTGTTCCTGGGACTTCCATTCCCTCAAATGCCAATATCAATGGGTCCATTGCCCATAAAGATTTTAGAGAAAGTAATTAAAGATAAAATAGAACCATTTATTTTACCGATGATTTCACCAGCTCAGTTTGCTAAAAAACATTCATCTACCACACAAGCTGCTATGTTATTTAAGGCTATTTTGACATCAGTTAGAGAAAAGAAAAGATATGGCCCGATTGTTGTACAGCTGGATATTGCTTCGGCTTTTGACAATGTTGATATATCTATACTGTTGAGATTATTGAATGACACTGAAATGCCAAAATCACATATATATGTTATAACAAATTTACTCTTAAATCGTGAGCTTCACATTACTCTAAATGGCAGAAATTCACCAGCTTTCACACCAACTAAATCACTTTCACAAGGGTCTCCACTTAGTGCCATCTTATTTATTTTATATATAAATTCCCTTCTTGTCCGATTATTATTATTATTATTATTATTATTATTCCTTCATTTATTTACAAAGGGCTAGCTGAATTTATTGCAGTACGTCTTGCATTTATTTTTAAGAATGGATCACGTGATTGTATTAATAACTATAGACCCATTTCTGTTTTGCATACTATTGCTAGAATTTTGAGAGGTGTGTTTATAATAAAATTATTTTTGATGTTGTTTGTTTTGATTTATCAAGAGCTTTTGATAAAGTAGACCACAGTATTCTTCACAAATTATATCAAATGGGTTTTTCTACTAACCTTGTTTATTGGTTTCAATCCTTTCTTCATGGTCGTACTGCATACATTAAATTTAATACTATTTCATTTATATGAATGACCTTAAGGATTGCTTAAAATCGTCTTATCTTTTGTGCTGTAAAATCTTTAGAAGAATCACATCTGTGTTTGATTGCACTCTTCTTCAAAATGATATAGATAATTTTAGTGCTTGGTGTGATCTAAATAATATGACTGTTAATTTCAGTAAATGTTTCTTAGTCTCGTATTCTAAAAAATCTGAAGTTTTGCATTTTTCTTATTTTATTAATTCTCACAAAATTATTTCTGTTGAATCCCAAAAAGATTTGGGAGTTATATTTTCTAGTAATGGATCCTTTCTTCCTCATTTGGAAATGATTATTGGTAAGGCTTTAAAAATTATAGGTACTATTCTAAGGTTTGGTTATCATTTCAGTGGTGATACAAAATTTAAATTATTTTTATCATTGGTTCTTCCCATCATTGAATATTGTTCAGTCATTTGGAATCCTAGCTCTAAACAGGGATGTAATTTATTGCAATCAGTGTATAATAAGTTTTCTAAATATGTTTCTTTGGGAAATAAAACTGTTGTTCATCTTTCTTCTAGAAGACAATATAGAGATATTAAATATCTTTATAAACTTGTTAATAAAATATTTCTCTTATCTAATACAATTTCTACTGTTATAATTAGATCTCATGTGCATGATACTCAGTCTGCTTCTGTTTGTTACATTAAAACTTGTCATTCCAATGTTCTTAGATTTTCTCCTTTGTTTAGGCTACCATCTTTATATAATCAGATTTGTAGCAATATTAATTACTTCAATTTAGATTATAATCAATTCTGTAATGTTATTAAATTTAAATGTCAGATTTGATTGGTTTAACTTAATTTTGTTTATATATATATATTAAATTGTTTTTTTTTATTTTTATTTTGTTATGTACTTTATATTTATCCCTTTTATTTATTTGTTACTATTAATGTCTTAATAATAATTGTTTATATGCTGATATTTAATTTTAAATTAGATTTTTAAATGTGTTAATTATCTTTTATTGAAATATGTCACATAATTATATTAATAATTTGTCATTTAAACTCATTTATGTATTTATATATTTGTTATGGTGCAATACTGTAATTGGCTTTATGCTGTAGTTTTGTACGGTAAATAAATGAATTGAATTATTATTATTATTATTATTATTATTATATACCTACACATTCATTTTCATTATCCTACTATGTATGCTAAAACATTACCTCACACAATCAATAATTAAATATATTTATTATATAAATTACATATTTATATATTTCTTTTAATATACTTTTTATATTTAATAGTCTTAGTTGCACTTGGAAATAAATTATTTTTATTTAAAAATATTTTCAGTTTTTTATTTTTTTATCTTTTAGAAAAATGGCAGTTTAATTAGTTTTAATTTTCTTATATTTAGCTCTCTCTTTTGACTTTTTAAGTAATTATGCTTGTGTAATTCAATCATTTATTTCACAGTTTAAATTTATTTACATTTTCTTAATATTAATCTTTAATTTTATTTAAATCTTTAATATTTGATTTTATTTCCATACGGTTTAATTTAGTATCTGAAAATTATGTTATAATGTAAAGTATTATTATAAAATATTTACAGAACTCTGAAACAAAATAATAAAATAAAATTTCTTCAAAAGTATAAAAAATAATTTGTATTATTATATTACAACAAAATATAGTATTATACTGCATTTATTTATCAAAACATCAATAATGATTTTGTACATATTATTGAATATAAGTGTTATTTATTGACATTTATTCTTTCTTATATATGTAAACAATCAAATCTTTTAGTTTGCATTACATTTGAACCCAAGTTTGTTATGAAATTGTGAGCTAACATCCAGTAAAAACTTCCCAAACTAACTTCTTTCTAATACATTTTGCAGAAATCACCTTTCATTAGTAGTGCTGAATATTTAAAATGGCTGAACATCCACATAAAAGAAATATTTTGTCTTTCTATTTATATATCTTGATCATGAATTGTTTAATTTTGGAGGTTAAATGCTTTAGCTAAATGTGATAATAATAATAAGCAGCCACCCATAAACAAGTATGGCCATACCAATTTAAAAAAAAAAGAGAGGGCGAACTAGTCTAGGAATGAGTTTTGCAATGACTATACAAACTGAATTATGAACCTCAAAAATGTCCACATATAAAACATGGTGGGCAGTTTTTCTGTTTATTTGATATTTTATGATGTCTTTTAATTACTTTAGCAGAAAATTTTACCCTCTTTGGTAGTTTTCAGTTATGTGTACTGTGGCCACTAGGTGATGCTGCAGAATCACCAAGAAGTCTGCAAGTGATAAATTTTTATACAAAATGACTGAAATTGGTGGAAAATTAAAGTTTAAATGCCTAAGGCAAAACATAAAAAAACATGGGGAAATGAAAATTAAAATGCCTAAGGCTAGACATCAAAAGTAAGTAAAACAAATCAAGTAAAAAAACCATTATTTTACTTGATTTTTTATTTACTTTTGATTTCTAGCTTTAGGCATTTTGATTTTAATTTTCCATCGATTTCAGTGATTTTTGGACCAATTTTGTGTGTGTGTACTTTTTTAGAATTTACATATTATTTCACTTGATTTTTTACTTACTTTTTTGTCCTTGATTTTTTTAAACTACTTTTGATGTCTAGCCTTAGGTATTTTAATTTTCCAGTGATTTTTTTAATGTTTGCCTTAGGAGTTTTAATTTTAATATTCTGTCAATTTCAGCCATTTTTGTATAAAAAATTATCACTTGCAGGCTTCTTAGTGGTTCTGCAGTGTCATCTAGTGGTCACAGTATGCATAACCAAAAACTACCATATTAAAAAATAAATAAAAGAAAATATTAAATATGACTAGTCAGCCATATTGTTTTCAAGAATTATTGGAGGACCCTGAAAATGGATAATTAAAAAAATGCCTATTAAGCTTCAGGTGACAGAAACATACACATGTACCAAAAAAAAAACATATTTTAATGCAGTTTCTAAAACCTAAAGAATTATTATTCAAACTATGAAAGCTAATAAAATTTTGTTAAAAATGAAAAAACATTATTTTTAATTTTTAAGAAATGACAAAAGCAATTTTGATGCATTCAATATTTTAATGAATTACAAGTTACGATCATATATTACTGACTTTTTTTGAATTATGATCTTATAAAAGTAAATCTAATCTGAGTTTAATTTATTTATTCTTCTAAAATAATAAAAATTATACAAATATTTTGATAAAAAAGGTGAGAAATATGTAAAAAAATTATGAAAAATAAATGTTGAATAAAAACAGGTGAATATTTTTATATCCAGTCTTAAGTATCCTGCAAAGAGAAAAAATACCAATTATTAATAATAAAGATAAAATTTTGGCTTGTTTGTAATAGCTTTAATTGAATATTCTGCTATCTGTAGTTGTTAAAAGTTCAATGTTAATGTACTTTTAGATTTGCCATTTGAGTGATTGTAAAATAAACAAAATACTATTAAGGACAGCTACAGCAGAATGAGTTAAACCCACAGCAATAAGCATGAAATTAAAATCAAGTGAAGGACAAGCATGAAAATCAACTGAAGGGATGAAGCAACTATTTTATAAAACATAATTTAATAGCTATCAGGTTTAATAATATTTTAAATCTTTATTTTTTACACAATGACTACATACAAAACAATTACTTTTAAACGTTTACTGCCAATAAATTAAAAAAAACTTTATAATTTAATAAAATCTATCTTCTCCTTCTTCTAAAATATATTTTATAAAAGGATTAAAACTATAATTCGAATTTATTCTTATCTACTATAACAATCACCAACAAATAACATTAAATATACACACAACTTTTTCTTTAAGTAATTAATATAAAGTGAACAAATTAAAAAAAATTAATATAACCTAGTATTTACCCATTTTTAATCTTATAAAACTTACCATTATAACTATAATACATTGAATCATCTATCAACAAATAACATTAATTTTATTATTAGATAAAGATCCATTATTAACTAACATATTCATACATGTTTTTATGTCAAAAGTTCTATACACCTAATTATTTTCTAGCTTAAGATTAATGAATATTTTCAAAATCTTTAAAAAAGAATGCAACGGAGTAATTACAATACAAATTCTTTAAAAAAATTATGCAGGAATCTAGAAATCCCTTCAACAATAATTACCAATAAAATAAAATAAATGTTAAAAGAAACCTTCAGGGAGTTTTAATACTCTTAAATATCTTAACTGGTATGAAGCATTGTAAATATTCCATTCTATTAAAAAAATTAAAATTTTGCAATTTCTTCATAATACTTATTAAATTTCTTTTAATCAAGCTACAAGAATCTTGATTTAAGTCAATATATTTATTATTAAACATATTGTAGGAGAGTTTTTCCTGTTTTAATAACATTTATTATTATTCAAATGTTTATCAATGGCCTCTTTGTAAGAATCTTCTTTCATAATAACAACATAATCAATTTATCGTCATGAGAACCGAAATGACTATATAATCATTCATTAACTTATTAAAATTTTTAATCTCAGCAGATTTAATTAAATTTTATTTCTTTACTTTTAAACTTTTATTTAAAAGTAATTGATTTATTTTTTTTGCTTATGTTTGTAATTAATTTAAAATTAATGCCAAAGTTGTTCTGATTATTTGATTAAACATATTAATTCCGATATATGCTTAGTTGAACACAATTGGGTCTCTTATTCATCTCATCATTTGCAAGTGCAATAAGGAATGCCTTTTTCATTTTTTTTTGCAATAACTTTGTTCTTCATATAAAAGCTTGACATCCCTTGCATCACATTCATGACCAGTTCATTATGCAAGCAAACAAAAACCTAATAATTAAAAACTTAAGAACAAATTATAAATGCATAAACTTTTATGTTAGTTTAAATTAACTGTATAAATATGATAAAATATGCCTGAAAGCCTGTTTGGTGCATGTAATAATAAAATATATTTTACTCTATATTTTTATTTGTATTTATGAATTATAAATAAACAATAAGCAGAGCTATATATCTACAGTATATTGAGATGCTTTACCTATCTCAATATTAATTTGTATGTCAGTTGGCAAAGCAAACTTAATTTTAATTCAAGTTGTATTTTTA
The DNA here is from genome assembly GCA_028023455.1 of Epiperipatus broadwayi. Lineage (NCBI taxonomy): Eukaryota > Metazoa > Onychophora > Udeonychophora > Euonychophora > Peripatidae > Epiperipatus > Epiperipatus broadwayi. Next base: position 4,257 of record JAQFVV010003354.1, on the reverse strand, counting down.
TTTAAGTTGTTTCTGGTAAGTGCAATATTACTATATACATGCACACACTAATAGTAAAAAGATTTTGAAGTTAGCTCAAGTATTTCAATGTAACATTTTTTTTTTAAAAGTGAACTTTGTAACTGAATTTTATCTTTTCAATAAAATATTTTTTTTATAGTGTACAAACAATACTTAATCTGTTAAAATGTTTCGTTATCAACTCTAATCAGTTCATTAATTAAGAGTTTAACAAAAATATAGTTTTATTTCTATTAAGCATTGTTGTCTGAAATTTTTTTTAATTAGTGTAATTAATTTGGAATTTTATAATTAATTTAAATTTTCTGGCTTATCTGAATAAAAATATTTTAATCACTGGTTTATTGATTAAAGAGATTCTTTAAATTCCCAAGTGGGTTGAACAATGAATGGTGTGGTTGTATATAAAAAACCAGATAAAGTCATTCAACTATCCACTTTTAATTATTCTACTTGGCTCTGTTTATTCTGCTTAAAGAGTCTGCTTAATTCATCAGATCCTGCTTGTATTCTGATCCTGCCACATCTTAAAAATAAACACAGAACTCACTCCAGTGACTGTATTACAAGTTATGTACTGCTAAGGCATCTGTACACAAATTCCACTCTCCAGCAAAATCCGATAACCAACATATACTACATTTTCCTGTCAACTGACTTCTAAAATCAGCCAGCCACTGATATCATATGAACACACTTTTCAAGAATGAAGAAACAATTAGAAGACTCCAGAAATTCCAAGCATACATATGCATTTATATATAATCTGTACAGAAAACTCAAGAGAAAATCTTTACATAAATTGTTTTAGTAATATTAGCGACTAAGCCAATGCACATGTGCTTTAAAGATAAATTATAAATGAATACTCAATTTTTCCAGACATGAGATATAGTATTTTAGAAAGAATGGAATGAATCCACCCATTCCTTTGACCCAAACTTTTACGTATGGGCAAATCTTAAGCATGTGGAAATAAGAGCATGAAGGTGTTACACAATCATTTTAAATGACATTTGTTATGTTTGAATGAATGACACTTGCAAAATCTTTACAATTTACGAACCGTCATTCTTTAGTTGAAATTAAACATATATAATGAGATATTAATTTATAATTTATCTTTAAAGCGCATGTGCATTGGCTTAATTGCTAATATTACTATTACATAAAAACATAGCACTATATAAAATATCTCATAAACTGTTTTTATATATATTAGTAAGACAGTGATGCATAAGGGTGTATATACATTTTGTTTTATCAATTCATAGTTTGATACTTTTATCTCTATTAATGAGTAGTTTTTATATTTTGATTTTATTGATATTTAATTCTATATTTATTTTATTATTTTATAGATGTGTTACATATTATAATTATAATCATTTGAGTATGTTTTGAATAGAACCTTTTATTTCATTAAAGTTTGACAGTTGATAAGTAAGTTAATAAAATAGGAAAAACTCTCCATATAGTGATGTTTCCTGGCTTTAAGTTAATAAACCTGTAATAGTTTCTAGAATTATTATATTTCCTTCTTAAAGTTGACAGATATTTTCTTTCCTTCAATTTTATGATTGTTTTATAAATCTATATTTTTTTAGCAAAAGCAAAAAAAAAGAAGAAAGAATTTTTGTATATTATAAAAAAGAAAATCTAGATTAATACATTTTAAAAAAAAAATATGTTTTAATTAATAATGTCTTAGAACTTGATATATTCATTCTTACTTGACAGATGTGGATGTGTGTATAATAATTCTGTATAAGAATTAACTGTTTGAATTATAGGCAGTTTTTTCTTGTGATTTATATCACGCATGGCTGAAATAAACAGAGATTATTGGTTTGTGTGGATGCATGCATATAAATGATCCCTTTTTAAATACATGCAGAGGTATATTTATATATTCAGCTCTGTTAATTATTTCTATGCTTACCATTAGATATAGAAAGATTTTGATTTAGCATCGTGTTCAGCAATTATCTGTTCTAACCTGTGTTTGTTTATCATTTTAAATTAGCAATCATATTAATATTTACCTTGGACTAAGTATTCTTTCCTAGGTCTTTATTATATTTAATTAACACAAGTTACTTAAGGACCTATTTATGATTGTTTGCCTTATGTTTCTTTTTAAAAGTGGTCAGGATCTTGAACCTAATATAAGTTTTGTTAGTAAAATCAACATGTATGAGCTTGTCTAATTAATAAAGTCTGCCAATGTTTAATTATAAATTAACGCTATTTCAAAGATTTATGCACATATCTAAAATTATCAAGCATATATAAAGTTCTGTTATAGTAACACTCAATTATTTTAATGAATAAAGTTAATTTGAAGGGAAGAATAAAGAGGAGTAAAGAATCAATAAACTGTCAAATACATTAAATACTTTTTTAAAAAGGGTTATAATCAATGTGAATATACGACTGAGTTAATTAAAGTGCAAAAGCCATCCATTAAGGTAAGGTATTTTTTTGTTTTACTATTGTTAATAAATATTCTTGTTAATTGCTAAATTTGTCTGGCATTTGTTTACTGTTTGCCTACCTTGCAAATTGTTTATTTGAACAAAAATCTCTGTTTGCATGATATAGTGGAAGTAATTGATTTCTATATGATAGAACAGGTGTAGAAAGCATGAATAGTTAATATCCTCATCAGTAAAGTATAAAAACTTTAGACTGATGGTCTAATGGCAACCTCTGTTGAAGAATATTAGGTACAGATTGTCTAGTATAATATATGCATATAAATCTAATAAGAATTGTTAATTAAATAATTTTAGCTATAGATCAACTATGAAGAGTAGTTTTTGAATAAAAAGTTCTGTTTTCAGAGATATTATATATAAAATGTAAACCAAAAAATATTAATTTTGATCATGTTTCATATTTCTTATCTAAGTTTTGGAATGATGTATACATTGTGAACATTAGTTTAAAATTATGCATATAATTCAAACTCTAAATGTTTTTTATGACAATAATTTTAAATGGAAGGAATTAATTATTGTAAGTGCCAAATTTTCTATATTTCACAACTATGACTCTATCCTTCCCAGATATATAGTTTAATAATTATTATTAATTATTTATTAGTAGCAAAATTATTATAATTTAATGAGAAGTTGTGACTTATGATAACTGAAAAGATGGGAAATGCATCTTGGAATCACTTATCATTTTCAGATTGCTAGTCATGCATAAAGGAATTCATGTATTGTCAGACATGTAAAAATATTAAATTTTATTAATTAACTAGACTATAAAAATTTATATATAACAAAAATAATTCAATAATGAAAATAAAAATCCACTTACATTTTTATTAACCAGCAAATAATCTTATTTATCTACTAATTGAATTTGCTTTATATATATATATATATATATATATATATATATATATATATATATATATATATATATATATATATATATATATATATATATATATATATATATATATTTGTTTTAAATAAATATATATTTGTTTTAAATAAATCTATGATTGCAATTTATTATTTTTTAATAGCTATTATAATTTCAGCAAAAATTTAACATAAAGTTTCAAAAATTGTGAACTATGCAAGATATATAACGTCATACCTTATATAGGGTATATAACTTTTTGGATTTCTTTATTATAAGTTTCTATATGTACAATCGAAATCATAAGCTATTCTGTGCAGTAATTTCTTTAATTGTATAATACAGAAATTATATAAAGATAAACGATCTCTATCTTCATTTATGCATACAGCATAAATAAACACTATATTTATTATTACTTTGTGAATTTTTACAAATTTATGTTATACTTATATCTTAAATAAATAACACAACAACTCTGTCAAATAACGTAAATTGTTATACAGATATAAAATTTGACAACCAAAGTCACATTTTATACATGTACAATAATTTATATCTTAAAAAATTATTTATGTAGTAATTTTGTTTTTATAAGATATACAGTGTATATATAGAGGTTAGTATTTAAAATATTTATTATTGGGTGCTACTAAATTTACCTCCCTCCAAACCAGAAATCATGAGTCTTTCAAATTATTATTACTGAGAATTTTAAAAATAGAAACTTGATAAAAAAAAACAACAAATACTTTGTCAAATTTATAATACAAAGACGTTACCACATTCATAAATGTTAATTAAAAAACCAAGATGTTTAAAAAATAATTTTATATTTAAAACCAATATAATTGG
>JAQFVV010003353.1:0-11759 GCA_028023455.1 Epiperipatus broadwayi | reverse complement strand
TTAATATTTCACATGACCCACCAATCTCCACTCTATCTAATAACACCGATACACTCAAGCACATATATGCTGAAAAGATAAATAATCACCAATATACGTATTTCATGCTAAACCAGCAATCATCAGTTGGTCCAGATTATCATCTCCCACACATATATACTATAAGTGCTCAGATATATATTAAGATAGACAATCTTCATTCTTTAATGGACTGGCTCCAATCTACTACACACTCCAACTCTTCAACCGTCCATCCAATTGAAAATCTGATGATGGAATGCTCGAAGGCCACCCTGAGGCCGAGATTCTTGTCACACCCATGTTGACCCAAGATCAATGTAAAGTTAAAATAATTTTATTGTGTTACCTAAATAAAGAGAAGGTTGTGGCACTTGAGGTTTCTATTTTGTAAATCAAAAAAAGCTAACTGCTGTATTCTTTGGTGCAGCTGCCCCCATAATTCTACTAGAGTTTCTGTTAATAGTTTTATTTTGTATTTTTATAATGTTCTGTCTCAACCAGGAGATCATTAAGAAGCAGTTGTGGGGTGGGTCACAGCAAGGTTGACATCCATTCCCCTTAGAATGTTGTTCAATTGGAATTATCAAAGTCAAAAGCGTCTAATTGAAAAAATGATTTTCTATTTCTTATGTATACTGTATATACTAAACAACAAATTAATTGTTTAAATTCAGCAAATCTAATAGTTTTTGCCTCTTAAATTTAAAAAAAGCTCGAATAAATAGCTATCTTTTTTGTAACAACATGGTAATTTAGAGATTATTTTAATGCCACGTCAGTTGAGAGTAGTTTTTTTTTTTTTTTTTTTTTTAAGTGTCATAGCATCGGCCGGGACGCGAACCCGCAATCCGGGCAACTGCCTGCAAGTGCAAGGCAGTCACGCTGACCTCTCGACCACCAATGCAAGACAGTTGAGAGTAGTTACATATATTTAAGCTAATAATGTGTTCAATCAAGATGGAAACTATAGGAAGTTATGTTTTTTTTATATATATAAAAACATAATATTAATATTAATTACAAACCCAGTAATTATTTTAAAGCATATCTGATTATAGAAATGACAATTAGATTGGATTAAGATATATTTTCCTTGCTTTCAAAAAAGTCAAAATAATAATAAAGATATTAGAATAAAAATTGCATCGAATAAACAATATTTTTTAAATATATAATTATTATGAAAACCATTGAATCAATTTTAAAAAGATTTTTAATATTTTGTGTGTAAAATAGTAGCGTGGAATAAAAACTATGGTAGGTTTGAAAATGGAAAAAAATAACAGTTTTAAGAAATGAAATTTAGTAGTAGAATATGGAAAATACTGTGAAAAATAGAATTACTAATATAAAAACAATAGAAAGAAAATATAACTCAGTTGGATTACTTCTTTTCTTAATTTGAATATAAAAATTAATAATAAGGTACACTATATTATAAATTTATTTTTAAAAAAATTTATAACTTGGCACTGTTTTCAACAAAGTCAATCATATTCATAGAACTAAAATAAGTTTATATAAATAGAATTTATAAGTTAAATAATTTATATATACCATTTACATGAGAATGCAATGCTTAAGTCTTTTTTATTTATTGCATTGATGTTATCGGCAAAAACCATGCCTCTTTATTATATCTCTTTTTTGATCACTGTGCTCAATGCAAATGACTTTAATATTAAGTGGATTGAAATTGTGGCCAGACTTGATTTCATGCTCTAGAAATATAGATTTAATATTGGGGTATATTTTAGTTCATTTGTAAATATATTTGTGTGTGCTTGAGTCATGTAGCACAGTTGGTATGAAACTCTATCATAGTAAATTGCTTACATGTTCATTCATTACATTTAATTTTATAAACTATTTGGAGTTTGATTTGGAAATAATTTATCTTTAATATTGTTCAACATTTAATTAAGATTAGGAAGGGTTTTAAAACTAATATTGAATTCATTGAACAGATTGTTTTCATATATCTAAAATTATTTTTTTATTTTAACTAAGGTATCGATAATTATTATCTTGTTCTACCCTGGTCCTCTCTTATCTGCCTCAAACATACTTACATTCTTTACAAATTTTTCATATCCAAACTCTTCTTTAAAGTAATTTTTTTTTCTCATATGTCATAGCATCAGCCAGGAAGTGAACCCGCTAACCCGGGACAACTGCTTGCAAAGCAGTTGTCGCTGACCTCTCGACCACCAATGCTTGCCATTTTCTTTTTAATAGTATCTACCCTTTTTTAATTCTTAACATTTTAATGTTTTCATGCATGTTTAGTTTGACTCAATGGCTTATAATAACATTTATTCATTGTTTTTATTGTTAATATTTTTATACTATTTTACACTGATCGAAAAATACTTCATTTTCTAATCTTTTTTCTATCTCTGAAACATTTATGATTTCTTAGGTATTAAGGCAATTTTTCCAATACTTTGTAGCCATTTTATTGTTTTTACATTTGTTTTTATATCATTCCATTTTATGTTATTATGCTCTAAACTAATTTTATCTTTGAATTATCTAACTATATTCAGGTTGCTATCATTTATTTAAGCACAATCTATTTTGGATAAATGCCTTGTTTTCCCTAAATTTAATATTAAATGTTGGTAAAACAAATATGTGAATACCACGACTAGTTTAGTAAATGATATATTTTATAAAATTTCTAAGTTCTTTATACAAATAGCAAGTTTCTTAGCATGTCATATATCTCATTAGTTAATAGCATATCATGCTTTTCATAAAATTCAATCTTCCACTTCTATTTTTCTAAACCAAATCTACTAATGGACTTTGAATTTTTATTTATATCTATTGATACATTAATATTGCCCATCAACATAATACATTTGTTATATACAAAGTCTAATTTTTTTATAAATCATTCTAATTTCTTCAATTAGTATATATATAACGTCATATGAAAATTTTAAAATATTATTTATCATTATATATATACCATTATAAACAATGGATCTGTGCTCATTTAAATTGTAAATAATCACTTATATGATATTAATTTTTCCTCTCATATGAAATGTATTCTACAGATATACACATTTACTTCTGAGATAAAGTCAGCCTTTCTTCTTCCAAGTTTTTTCAACTCCTCTTTTAAATTGTATCTGATCTAAAATCACTATTTTTTTACTTATGTAGTATCACATATATCTAAAACATTCATATTTTATTATTGCACTCTTTACTTTAGTCAACTGGGAATTACAATATTTTGGCATTCCAAATGTCCATCATAAATCGATTATTTTTCTTGTGACAATTTTCACTCACTGACAACCTGAGCATTCCTGATAGATCTTGCTTTTCCGATCTTGAACATTAAGATCATAATCCAATCATTTATTTATTGCTGCAAAATTATAGAATATCCTAGAATCTTTATTGTAACATTTGAATACAATTATAACGTATATACTGAACTTTAGATGTAATTAGAGAGGATTTGAACACAGAGTTTTAAGATCGGAAGAGCTTCAGCTATCCACTCCTTCTTATATAAATGATACACATGACCATGTATATGTGAAAAAGATAAAGGATCTTCAGTATTTATTTCATATTGAACCAGCACTCACTCGCTTGCTCCAGATCATTGTCTCGCACAGTATATATATATATATATATATATATATATATATATATATATATATATATATATATATATATATATATATATATATAACCAGAGCTCAGTTTATATTAAAATAGAAAATCATCAAACTTTAATGGTTATACTTCAATTTTCTTTACCCTCCAACTCTTTAGCCATCATCTTATTGGCAATCTGATGATGGAATGCTCAAAGTTCTTGTTGATGTCAATATTATTGTCAAATCCATGTTGACTTTAAGTCACTCTGATCCTCATATAAAAGACCGTAATATGTTCACATAAATAAACAGAAGATGGATGGATGAATTCAGGATGACCATGTAATATTTGACTACAAGTATAATGTATATCTTTAGGTGTAATTAGAGGGGATTTTCAAAAAGTTAGATTTCCTAATGTTAGATAACTAAGATATTGTTATCTATACATCTTGATAACTAGTTATTCTGCTGAATATGTGTAGAGGTTACATGAGATAAATACTTAATCTATTATGTAAATAAATGTATTGTATTGAAAATAATAATTTTGTTGATTAATAATAATCATAATAAAAACATATCTAAAATAAGTATTCTTCAATTAAACAAGTAAATTTTTAATGTCTGATTCTGTCTTATTTATATATTTACATTGTGTATAGATATTAATAAATAGATGAAAAACAATAAGGGTAGTAATATTCTTTAAATATAATTGCTAAGAGATCATAAATAAATCGTCAATACATTTAAGTTACATTAAGTGTTTAATAACTGAAATACAGGCTTATTATATACCTGTATTAATATATGTAATATATAGGGTTTAGTGAACATAAGACTTCTTACACGATTGACCACTTTCCTCTATCTCATATAAATCCATACCTTTGAGTACATATATGTGTCAAAAAGATAAATAAACACCACCATATGTATTTCATGCTAAACCAGCAATCAACAGTTGGTCCAGATTATCACATCTATACATATATGTTTACTGCTCAGACAAAGCATTAAGATAGCCAATCTTCATACTGTAATGGACAGGCTTCAGTCCACTCAACACTTCAACCTCTTAACCATCCATCCAGTTGAAGATTCGTTGATGGAACACTCAAAGGCCACTTTGAGGCAGAGATTTTTTGTCACACCTATGTTGACCTAAAGTCAATTCGACCTCTCATGCACAGGACATAATCCATTTAATACATGGGGTTAAGATGGGCATATATGTCTAACTATGTAATACCTGAAATATAGGCTTATTATATACCTGTATTAATATGTGTAATATATAGGTTATATGAGCACAGATTTTACACGACCTACCACTCACCACTTTATCTTATAATACTGATACACTTGATAATCTGAAACTAACTAATGATTAAGGTGGTTTAGCATGAAATATGTATATTGGTGATTATTTATCTTTTCGACATATATGTGTTCAAGTGTATCAGTGTTATGAGATATTATGTGAGTGGTGTGGGTCGTGTGAAAACTTGTGCTCATATACCCTATACATTAATTGTTTAGTAATTTAAAAATAATAGTAATTAAAAAATAATTCATTTAGTGTATTAATTTTGGTTCTTAAATTATAGGCTAAATCAATTTAGCAATATATAATTATATTTTATTATATTTATCTATAATAAATATTATTTTTTAAAGATTTATATTTCCATTTAGTATAAAATAACTTTTATACTAAATACTTTTTGACTAGTGTAGTATATTTTCTTAAATATAAACTAACTAATAGTATTTTATAAAAGTTTGCGTCAAAAAAATTATTAAAATCTTTTAATTTAACATTTTAAAATTCTATTTTCCCTTAAGAATTTAAACTAGATTATTACTTTTATTTTTATTACGAATTTGAAGTGTTTACCATCTATTTCATTTGCACCTGTTAATGTTATCTGGCTATTGTTACTGTAATGAAAAAATATATATTTTTTGAATTAGCACGGGAATTAATATTTTAATTAAAATGCACAATATATATATATAATACTGTATTTCTTCTATCATTAATAAATTCATTTTGTCTATGCTTCTGTATTTATGTAATTCAACCTTGTACTTCAATAGATTCTTTTTCAATCTTTATATATATATATAAAGATTGAAAAAGAATATATATATATATATAAAGATTGAAAAAAGAATATATATATATTGTAACAGTCAGATTTGTACACTCATGCAACAAAATTCAGAGCCCAAGCAAAATATACCAAAGCTGACCATAGTGAGGTGGTTGAGACCTCTAATCCAACCAAACTCCAACTCATCTGCCAGTACTCCAAATTTAACACCTTATAAGTGACATTCCTGGGGCTACACTCAGTTCTCATTTAACCGCGAGCCGACATAGAACAGGGAGAAACATGAGACTTAAGGTCATTACTAACCTAACTAAATAAGTGATATATAACACTCAACACTCTATTAATCTTAACTACCAGACATACACATACAGCATATAAACTCGTTAAGAAATTGGAGTAATGAACTGTGACATTTAATAATATACTATGGATTGGATAAAATACTATGGATTGGATAAGATACTGTGGTTTGGTTTGATCTAGAGTCTGAGCAAGAAAGATATACAACAGTTTATATTTAAAAGTATTTATTAAAACAATAACAAATGATCTAACACAAAATATCATGATGGCAGGGATTGCATAATCTTCACAAGGTATTCAATACAGGCAAGCATGTTACAATAGTTGGAACTGTTATCAAGTACATCTGTTCCCTTTTAAACATATTACAATACATGTGTGTGTGAGTTATAGAGGTCATGCCTAATTATTTAATATGCTCATCTTATGAACTTGACTTGCTTAAGTTAGAAGTTGATACCTTAGTAGAGATGATGATGAGTACAGCCAGTTTTAAAGGCTGTTATATATACTAATTAAATGAGCAACTAAATAAACTCAGAATCATGCAGATTCAAACTGATAACCCAGATTCAAACTCCAGTCTAAAGCTGAATGATTAATTAATATGGGAAAAAGAACGATCTCATTAGGTCCACATATATGCGCTATGGCGCTATATAAAATATTAAAGAAATAAACTTGCAGTGCGAGTGTGTGATTCTTCAAGAGTTTCAGCATCAAATGCTCGGTTTGCTCTGAGACCGACGGTTTGCTGCTATTGATATATGAACATAAAATTCAGGAAGTCGGATTGGCTTTAGGAAAAATCTGGGTCCTCACGCCCCCAGTTCTAATGAAAATAGCCATAACCCGAACTAAATAAAGGGGCGGTTTGTTACCGTGACCCTTGTCAGAGGCAGCAAAACATAACACATATAAGTGTACTATATAAAAAACGCACCCGCAATGCACACAATATATATATATATAAAGCAATAAGTATGCATATAATTAATTGCGCCTAAAACAGATAGCTTTTATCTGTCAAGCTAATTCAAAACAGTTCTTAAAATTAGCATTATAAGTATGCTAATAAAATGGGCTTAAACTACATAAAAATAATCTAGTTAAGATCCTGAATCTGCATATAAAGATTCTTAATTAAGGAGGAAAGTATATTCAATGGGACCTCTCATATAAACATTAGCAAATATACTTTATCATCTCTAGACAATATATATATCCCCTTCCAACTAATAAATATCAAAGATTATAATATAAGATCAAGTTAGCAAATCTTAAAAAATATGAGTTTACAATATATATATAACTATGATAACAATCAGTGGTTGCACATATCTTTATTATTACCAATATTATAATTTCAAAACAATGATTCAATAAAATAAACGAGACTTTTAAAATGTCTAAGTAGAAGATTACAATTATCTCCTTTATAAATTACTTACTTAGTTTCATTGTTTCGAAATCTGAGGCATATTATCACATATTAAACATAACAAAATGCATTTTAAACAAAATATTAAAATTACTGAAATTTGGCAAGACCGTTAGATTTGTAGGAATTGAAGAAGAATAAATTTCGGAACATTTAATGAGTATAAAAAAAAATATGAAATCTTTTAATTCATAAAAGATTTCAGCAGTTTATAAAATTAAAGTAAGGGATTTTTTTTCTTACAGTATATATAAAGTCACAGACCTAATCAGTTTCTTTTTATAAGAGGAGTAAAAATTAAGAAGAGTTTTTATAATTTAGATAGAACATGCTCTTTTAAAGTGTTATAAGAAATTCTATAGATTAAAGTTCATACCGCAGCTTTTTTAAAAATGATTACCATCTACTCTGCCTCCTTGAGTGGACTTGGAAGGATATCAATGATAGTGGTTGAAATAGGGCATCTGACAGCATCATAATCTTCAGTGGCCTTTCAGATAGGTTAAATTTTCCTTTCATATTCTCCATGCAGGTTGCTGGAAAGTCTATTCAAAGGAATGTTTAGAGAAGAATTGAGAGCAGCCATCTGGGTCTCCAGAGCCAGTAAATATATTATTTTACTCGATCATTTTGGATTCTGGTCTCCACAAATAATTTTCAGAAAAAAAAAAAAAGCTAAAGAGTGAATATTCCTTTAAAAAAAATCTGCAATATTTATATTCCCTAGATCAAAAAGCCAGTGACTATCTATTTTAAAACACAATTCAGACTTCTGCTAAGTTTTAGCCCTAAAAATCTCTTGATTCTTATCTCTTTTTTATCTTGTTGCCCAAACTTTTACTGGTTTGATCTGGGAAAAGAAATTCATTACAATCAGTAATGAATGAGCTCTAGAACAATGTCAATAACCTAGGGACCATCTGATCCCACCTCTTGAATTATTCTAAATAAAAATCTGCGTATATCTATATTCCCTAGATGCAAAAGCCAGTGACTATCTATTTTAGAACACAATTCAAAACTTCTTCTAAGTTTTACAGCAGTCTGTCTCTTTTGATTCTAATCTCTCTTTTTTTATCTTGTTGCCAAATTTTTACTGGTTTGATCTGGGGAAAGCAGTCCAATACAATCGTAAGAATGAGCTCTAGAATAATGTTCCATAACCTAGGGACCATCTGATCTCACCTACAATTATCCCTAAATAGTTTTATTACCAATCTATGAATTTGGGATGTGATTTATAATTTACTTAAACCAAAACTGTTAAAGGACATTTAGCCACGTTTTCTAAACAAAATAACCCTTATACAATATATTATTTATATAAATGTTGCAATATATCTATACAAAATTTATATCATTATCATTTACAGGTGCTTGTATGTGACAATAAACATATAATTGTTTGAATGTATATAAAACTGTGAGTTATATATATATATATATATAACTGTATAAATGAAAATGCATCGCTGTGGATATCATACAACTGTGTAAACATATATATACAGCTGTGTAAAGGCATATAACACTGAGTGATACATATACACATGCACTAAAGAGTGCTTAAAATTGCATAGATGTGTCTATGGAGACATAAAGGTGAAACAGATAGAAGGACAGTAATATTCGTTTCAATATATATATATATACATATATATATATATATATATATATTAAGATTGAAAAAAGAATCTATTGAAGTACAAGGTTGAATTACATAAATACAGAAGCATGGACAAAATGAATTTATTAATGATAGAAGAAATACAGTATTATATATATATATATATATATTATTGTAACTAATCATTGACATTTGAAAATCATTTGGTTAAGGAAAGTATGTTTTAACTTTGACTGCATTTACTGTCAAGCAAAACCCTGCTAAAATAAAGTTTAAAATGAAGTTAGATCTATTTTATTCATTTAAAACAGCAACAATAACTACTCTATAATCTACAAGATCAATTGCATCAACAGTTGTGATAATAATATCCCCAGAATATCTGTGGACCTTGTCTGCAGAACTTTTAGGTATTCTTATGTATACACCAAATGTATTTAATATGTACGATGGATAAAATATTCTTCTAATATAAATTCCCCTCTTATCCCCGATTACAAATAATTTAAATCAATTATTTCTCTTAGGGTTTTATTAAACTATAGGTGATTATTCCCCCCAGGACTTTTATAAACTTTTAAAACAGTCTGTCCTTGGTGTGATTAAGATATCAAGGGATTTTGTTGTATCACAACAGGAATAATGCAAATAAATTACGAAAAGAAAATTAATTTTAAATTAAATGTAATATGACCAAATTATATTAAAGTATGTAAATGACGATGACGATTTCTATTAATGGTGACCAATTGCATAATCAATGATAACACATAAAACAATTATATCAAAAAATATTCAACAACAAACGTAATTATAGCAACATAAATTCTCTATTAAGCATCACATGATCACTATCTCTTATACTAGCACATATTTGTTTATAAACAAAGAAAAACTCTCCATACAGTAGTGCAACCCTGGGCCAACCAGAGTAATCAATGAATGCCAGAAGGCATGTGCATAAAATCCCTATCTAATGCCTACTCATCCAATATCTTCAGACTCTGGTTGGCACAGGGTGGCCCTACTGTATGGAGAGTTTTGCTTTGTTTATAAATTCTCTAAACATTTCGAAATAATATTCCACTGTTCTATGTACTCAGTATTTTAATATTGGTTTATAACTATCTGTGTTATCAAGAAAATTGATGCAAACAAAGCACTGTATTGGAGAAGGTTGTACAATATTCATCCAAAGCTTTAATACCAATTACAGATGGGTCTAGGAATGGTTTGTTGCATCCTTTAATATCTTGATAAGAAAGATAAGAAAGTCAACAATCTCTATTGCATGTATCATCTGGATTGATTAACCCTTTAAGAAACAAGTAAATAATTTACCCAATTGTAGTATGATTGTTATTAAAATATATATAAAAAATAAATATGATAATCATATGCTGTTAGGAATCTGCTTCCACTAACTAATAATGTTTATAAGTATCACTACCAGTAGAGTAGATCATATCCAGGTATTGAGAGAAGTCATAGGAAGGACAAATGAATATGAGTTGTCATTATGTTTTGGATTTGTAGATTATGAAAAGGCATTTGATTCTATAAACATTTCTTCAGTGATTAAAGCATTGGATCATCAAGGTGTAAATCTCAGGATATTGTCATATTTTAAAGAATATTTATAAAAATGCAACAGCAACAATTAGATTACATAATGATACTGGAAAAATCAACATTGAGAAAGGTGTAAGACAAGGTGACTCCATATCTCCAAAACTTTTTACAGCAGTGCTGCAAGAAGTATTTTGTGGATTAAAATGGGAAACTAAAGAAGTGAAAGTAAATGGAGAGTATTTAAGTCATTTAGATTTTGCAGATGATGTAGTTGTTTTTGCAAATAATGCTTCAGAGCTGCAGGAAATGTTGCAGGAGTTAGCAGATGAAAGTAGAAAAGTAGGACTAAAGATAAATGTTAAAAAGACTAAAGTAATGTTTAATCGATTTGTTCAAAATATGAAAATAAAGATTGATTATGAAGAATTAGAAGAAGTTAACAGTTACAAATACCTTGGTCAGATTATTAATACAGATGGAAACATAATGGAGGAAATTAATCATAGAATTAAACTTGGTTGGAGTGCTTTTGGTAGAAATAACTTGATACTAAAAGGAAATATGCCTATGTGTTTGAAAAGGATGGTTTTTAACAAATGTGTTTTACCAGTTCTTACTTATGGATCTGAGACTTGGACACTTAATAGAAGAGCAATACAGAGACTTCAGACCACTCAAAGGAGTATGGAGAGATGTATGTTGGGAGTAACAAGAAGTGATCGAAAATGCAATGTATGGGTAAGACAACAAACAGGTGTTACTGACCTTATTGAAAAAATTAAAAGATTGAAGTGGAGTTGGGCTGGACATATTGCTAGAAGAGATGATAATAGATGGACAATTGAAATTTTAAACTGGATTCCAAGAGATTGTAAAAGACCCAGAAAGAGACCACATGTGAGATGGATGAAATAAGAAAATGTGCAGGGGTGTTGTGGAGAAGAGAAGCTAAAGATCGGAGAAGATGGATTAAACTTGGAGAGACCTTCATCCTGCAGTGGATTGATAATGGTTGATGATGATGATGACCAGTAGAGTAT
>JAQFVV010003352.1:0-11773 GCA_028023455.1 Epiperipatus broadwayi | reverse complement strand
ATATAATAAAATCATATCAGTATATATATATATATATATATATATATATATATATATATATATATATATATATATATATATATATATATATATATATATATTGTACCCCTACTTCTTGATATGTAAAATAGTTTAAAATACAACTAGCTCAGTTACATTATTCTGCTTAATTAAAATTTTCATATCTATCTTTAATATACTTTTTATATTATCATATCTTAATTAAATTTATTATCAATCATCAAAATCAATATAGTTCTAGATTATACTAATTAAATAAGTATTTATAAAATTATGAGACTGCGAAGTAAAGTTACAAAGTAATAAGCAGATTTACACTGAGTCAATATCTCCCAAGATACTGTCTCAATGGCATAAGAATACTACCACTACCTTATCACCTTACCACTACATCTATAGCATTCTTATGACTTTTAAATGAAATCAATTATCTTTAATAATACTAAAATAATTCCTAACTTTTAACTTAAAATATAATTAAATAATCTCAGGTTCTTCTAAGTTGTTTTTAAAATAATAATAAATCATGTAAATAAGTATGATATGGGATTTTATATCAAACCTAAATACACCTAACTTATTTTAATAATAATAAGAAATAATACTAATCTTAAAGTGTAATTTAATCTCATCTATTTCTACTATATAATCAATCATTAAATGAATAAACAATCATATGTATATCTTTTATTTCATATGGTATCTTCATTTTGGAATAGATTAAAATCTTATACTTAATAATCTGTGGCAATAAATAATACTGTATTCTTATAATGTGTATTATAATCATCTTATGACCATTGTAATATTTATATTCATGTCAATCAATTCTTATAAAATAATGTTAAGCAAATATGGTATTCAATTCTAAATAATAATAACAAATTCAATTTTGTGCAAATATTATGTTTATTTCAAATCATCTGATGTCAAAATGCTGAGGTGAAAATAATGAAACTCGACACACTTTAAAAAAAAACAAATTAACAAATTTATTTACAATAACTTCAAATAAAATTTATTTACACTATTTACAGTTTATAACTTATGACAACAAATAAATAAAAAAAATAAGAAATACAAATATAAGAGGCTTACACTGTTATTAACTCATGTACTTAATAAGCAACTTTACATTCCTTCAAATGCTATATTAATAATATTACAGTGTGTTTTTCTTAAAACTTAGATTTGAAAAATAAATAGTAGTAATCTTTAATCATTACAAATAATAATACATGTCAAGATTATCTATGTAGCATGTGTACATAATGTAGCTCTACCTATTAATTAACTACATTAATTAAATATCATTTATAATGTATTATCATGTATTCACTTTATTACTAGCATTGCTTAATATCTTTATATAAAATCAATATCTCTTTATAATGTAAAACAAATGATTGGCTATAATTATATTCCACCTAATGTAATTCCTGTTATATGTTTTATAAAATATGCATTCTATATCTGTATTATTCAAACATTAATATTTAAATCATTTATCAATTTTAAATTCATAAAACATTACCTTAGATAAATTTTATGATTCCTTTCTATGTAAAATCATTATTTTACCCTATATGCTTTACTAACCTTTCTAATAAATTTCTATCTATAAACATATTCTAAACCTATTTAAAACATTTTCCGGAAAACAAATATCAACTTCAAATAAAATATTCATTATCCAAATTACTCATACTATATTGTCTATACTTAGTAAACTTTTCAATCTAAATATAGGCTTCTACTCATAACGTAACTTAACTTATTCAATAAACAAAATACACAAAAATATAGACTTTTAAAATCCTTTTCTAAATTGCAAAAATAAAATAATTACTTAGATAAATAATAAACATCATTTTAATACTAAGCATAAATAAAAATATCAAAATTATTTACGAAAGAATCATATAATTATTTCTAAGCTCTTACGTAATGTTGTATCATGTTTATATTATAAATTAAAAATTATGCATATTTTAATAAAGTTTGTTGTCAATATAATGTATGTGTTTTCATAATATATTTATCCCTTCATTCTACAACAACATAATATTCAGTTGATCTAAAGAAAAACATATTAAATTCATTAAAAATCATTATACAATATTTTTTACCATAATAATAATATTGTCCATTCTGCTATCCAGTATTCTTCGGAATTTGCAGCTTCATAAAATAAAAATCATTCACATTTTCACTCATAAACATTCATTAGAATATTCCGTGTTATATTAATTATAAAAATAAGTTTATGTAATTAATTATTATATTATTTTTAAGTTACTATTTAATAAATGTACCTAACCTACTTTTTAAGAGTTTAATAATATTTAAATTTTATGTTAAATAAATAAAATAAAAGTCATATTACATATTCCAGCGTTGATTTTTGTTCTACCATAAAAGTTCTAACAAATATCCTCCGTATAAAGTCAATAAAACACTATTTCCTGTTCCGTTGTATCACGTGCTTCTTGAAAGTTTATAATAAAAAAATGATAACGTTTATTTTTTAAAAAAAAATAATAAGTTCCAACAAAGAAAACAAATAAAATTAAAAAATAGTTTATAAGTTCTGTTTCTGAATTCAGATCTTCATAAAATATTGTCCAAAAGGTTATTATTTCAAAACTAAGTTATGATTTATAAAATTATCCTTCGATTATTTTAAATTAACTTAGTTTGGCTTGGCTTAGTTTAACTTGATTTGGATATCCATGTATTACTTGCGCATTTATAATTTACATATTCAGGTAAGAATTAATTTCTCCATCTATAACGGCCAGCGTTTAGATAACTTTAATAAAATAATTTCATTATATTACGATTTTTTAAAATACTTATACTTATAATATATTTGCCTTTTCAAATTATCAATATCTAGTCTTTTAAGCATAAAGACTTAATAAGGCAAGTATTTATTTAAAATTACTACTGCATCTTATATCTTTCCTTAAGATATACATTTTACTTCTATAATTTATCCAAAATACTTTTTTTACAGAAGTATTTTTATTTCTTTAAAATATCTATTAATAACAGACAATAGTAATTTAATTTTAAAACTATTTATAGTCCAAAATACTACTTTTCTCCATCTTGTAGTTTTATGTATTAATCCAGCGTCTGTTACTTCTATAACATAAAGTTTCTGATATATTTCTCCGATGTGTGAGGTTTCCATTGATTATTTGTACGTAAATTGAGTTTCGATATTGAGAAGATAATAGGGAATTATTACGTTTCTACTGCATATTCATTACTTTAAAAATATTATAAATTATTCAATAACACTCTTCTGATTTTACAACTGATTTTAAGAGCGTTTATAAATTTACTTAGCTATTTTTTAATAGCACAAACGACTTAGAAGTTTTATTGTAGAGAGAGCCCCTCAACAATTGAATCCAGCTTATATATTGCCAGAAACTCCACATCTGATTGGTACGATTAAACAATCAAACTTTGCTTATTTACATATTTACCAACACAATATTAAAAATAAATAATGACTTATTTAATATTTGATATTTTATCAAATTCTTTCAAAACAATATTTATCGTTTATTTAAACCTATTAAACATTCTTTTGAAATATTATTTCTCACTTAATTTAAATCTTAACTTTTATAAGATCATTTAAAATAAATTAAATCTTTTTAAATACGTTACATTTTTAAGACAATATTTTAAAAATCAGATCTAATATTTTACATTAATATCTTTATTTTTATCTCGTGATAACTCACGTATTATTTATAAATTTTACAACATGATTTTTTAAAATAATTATGCAACTTTATTAGACAACTTCCACGCATGTGTGTATAACATCTGTTCTTTATAATACAAGAACGCTTGCTGTCGTCTAAAAATAAACTTAACAATTGCTTTTTAAAATAAATATTTATTTTTAAAATAAATAAGATATTACAACAGATTTTAAAATAATTATTTGATATGATTAAAATCAAATATTAATCTCAATTTAAGTACTTATAATTTAAAATATTTTTATTCACTTTTAACATATATTTTGAACTTAATAAATATCTTTATCTAATTTTAGCTTGTCTTTTAAATATTTTAGCTTCAAACATTTGTTATTAAATTTATTAATGCAGTATTACATCATAATCATCATCATTTAAATATCTTCTCAATACCAACACAATTCACACACCAAATACTCATAGATTACTCTAATTAAACTTATGGTAACATTACCACAAGCAAAGTCAACATCACACATTTAAAATACTTCTTAAATTTAAAATTTTCTACTAAATTAGCACAAAACTTAAATGGTGACCCATACAAAAGGGCACAATATATATATATATATATATATTATAAGGCTTTAAATCAAAAATATTCCCTATTATTTTATTATTTTTAATATTTTGTAAATCTAGTGACAGTTGTAAGAATATAAGCAACAATATTATATATTCATTGTTAATAAATTGTTAAATTATTTTTTATTAATCCATTGAGTCTGTGTTTGTTTATTGAACTCGATCCAAACATTATACTCTTAGCATCCATATTCTACTAATATCCACAACTCTGAGAAATCATGCAGTTCACTGGAAAACTAGCACAGGAGGTGATGGTAATAATTTGTATATGATGATGATCGGGCATCAAAAAGTTTTTCAAAAGTAAACTTTCTTGTTAAAAGCTTTAATGCTTAAGAGTTTCATCTTTTTATTTTATTGAAATTGAAAAACAAATAAAATATTTTGGGGAATACTTGAACTAATGTTATAAATCATCATCACCATCATTATCATTTGGTTAATATTGTTATATATATATATATATTGAATCATTATTTTTTAAATTTTATTAACCATGCAATTTTACCTAATACCAAAATACCATTACAGTATATATATATCAGTTGATGGTATTTCTTTTAAAATTATTATATATATATTCTCACAGGTAAAAGATGAATTCATAGTATTATTTCCAGGAGCTTCCATGCAATAAAAATATAATAGCCAAATAGCTGACATTTCAGTACAATAACAAGTACTTTCCTCAGAACTCTGAGGAAAGTACTTGTTATTGTTCTGAAATGTCAGCTATTTAGCTATTATATTTTAATGGCTCAGAAGCTGACAGAAATAATACTATGAATTCATATATTATCCCGTCACATTATTTTAAAATTAAAATAAAAGACCATAAATAAAAATTGATTTATTAAAAAGAAAAAAAAAAACTTAATTTAAAAACTGTTTAACGTATATATAGATCGCATGATGGACAACTTTAAAAACTTTTAAAAAATAAAAATATTTGAAAGTAATTTTTTTTTGTAAAAAGTAAAGATATAAAGATTGATATTTTAAAAATAGAAATAATGTTGATTTCTATAGTCTTAGAAAATGGAAATGATTGTCTTATTAATTAAATGATTGTTCAAAAGCAAACTACCTCGTGAGGCATGTAAAATAAATTAAATGGTCAGATAAGAGAATACAAAGGAATTAAATGACCAATCCAAACACGAAAATGACAGCACGGACCATAACTAAAACACGAATGGATTAGTGACGTCTTGCTCGTTGAATCTCAAGATCTAATGATAAGAGACTAATAAAAATATAAAAGCCAAATTATTATTATAATTAGGATCTTAAAGCTGACTATGAATAGATCGTTATAACTAGCTATATTGCAGATTTTCACGATGTGGAAGTCTGCAATAAATTTAATTTTCCGGACAACCAGCTGAGGCCTCTGGATGTCAGTTCCTGACCAAATGCATGGCAAGTCGCAGTTTCATTTCAAAGAAGGACAAAATCTACGAAAGTGATCACGAAGATGGACTTCTCAATCTATTAAATCCGTAAAGTATGAACTATTGTATCTATCTAATAACTTTCCTAAAATTGCAAGTAATTAATAACTGAAAATAAGAACTCTTATCTGACTTAAAGAATGCAAATTCAATTATTGATATTTTTTTATGTAGATGTTTAAGCAATCATTTCCAGTTCATTTTTTTGTGTATGTATTATGTTTTAACTAAAATGTATTAAATTTAAAGTCGGGTGTAGATAGCTGCATGGATAAAGATTAATAACTATGTTTAAATTCGTTTATGTTTAATTTAACAGATTTTAATTTCAGGCTATTTGTTTTGTGGTTGTGTCAGTGCTAGTGGAGAGATATATAGACGTTTATATTAATGTAATGTGAAGCGTGTTTAGCATACAGGGCAACGTGCCCAACTGAATGCATGACCCCAAAGAGGCAGTCATATCGTTGAAAATGGTCGCAGATGTATTTCCTGCGCCATTGACCCCCTCCTAGCTCTATGGACAGGGATTTATAAGATGGCAGAAAGACCGCTTTCCCCCATATGTAGCACTCTTTAAAAAACAATTTATATACATGATTCCTTAGTCAGACAGAGGCACTTTCCTGATCTAGACCTGGATCATTTCCTTCAAATAATATCACGCTGCCAGATGCACATTCATGTGGCATGATTTTATGCTAGCATCTTTGTATTGCATTGATTGCTAATATATATCTGGAAGCAGGCATTGGGTTGACTACAAACTTTTAGTCTGAGATTGAATGAATGTTTTGATAAGTTTTTAAGTAAAAAAAAAAACTATGTAGACTATCTATGCTCGACATGCTAAAGTAAAATATAATTTAAATATCCATCTGTGCGATCTATTTAAAATAGTAATTTAAATTTAAAAAAAAAAAAAAATATTAATGTTAAAATCTAAAAATAAATTTAATCTTCAATTTTAAATGTGCGTTAATAAAAATCTATTTGTGTGTTAACTACTGGCAGTGGCTTCTTTTATTTTATTGTTCTAAATATTTAATATATACTTTGAGAATAGAAGTCTATTGAAACTTATAAATGTTTTAAAATCTCTGCTACTCTATGAGCTAGTGACCTTGGGCAAACGATCGGAATCCAAATATATAAATTAAAATAATTTTTTTTTTAAACTTAACGTACCTGCCTACTATATAAATTTTTTAGGTTCAAATGCCTAGTGGCGCCCTGTAGTGCAGATTATGTGAAGTCTCCTTCTCCCCCGATCGTTAAAATATAAAATAATTGATATGCAAATATTTTGAAAAAATAATGATAAATATTTAAATAAACTAGTAATATATATATATAAGCTCATTGATAATGACTATTGAAACGAGTTTACAAGTTGCTTTATATTCCCAAGATCAAATAATCCACCAATCACTGACTTCTAGACTTTGTTTGCTTGTTGCAGTTTTCTTTTGGAGATTACTGACATCTTCAGATTTTTTTTAACTAATAAATTAATATCTATTATAGTTCCAATTTTTATCATCACGCAAATGTAAAACTGATAATAGATGCAAGAGAATAATGATTAAAGTCAAAGATCAACATCACCACAGTATTTTATCATGTCATAGAATTTAGAATCACATAATTAAGATACATGCAAGCTAACACAAAAATGGAAAAGATACGATGTTTGCCATTTTTGTATGATGATAATTGCATAAAGTAAAAAATTCATTATATATATTGTATTCAATAATAAAATAAGGTTTTCTTAGAAATAGGAAAAAAATTGCTGCTTTATTTTTGAGACATCAGGCTAAAACTTCTAATAATGCAATTATCCTGGTGAAAATGAGACTGGTGGGACTAATAACCAATACGTGGCAGTCAAAATATTAGAATTTTTAAAATGTATCTTAGCAAATTCTAATTTAAGCTAAATTAAATAATATGTGGTGTTTAATTCTTTCCATTTGTAAACATTTTCAATTGTTCATGTGATCATTTATTTTGTAAATAACTGGGGAAGAAGGGTACAAATAATTTTAAAAAATTGAAAATAAAATTAATTTACATAATGGGTAATTTAAAATAATATTTAAAACCAATTGCATTAATAAGACATTTTATATATAAAAATAGGTTTATAATTAATTCATATAAAAATACATCCAAATAATAGCATTTCATGACGAAATAAATATAAGTGGAAGGTAAATTAAAAATAAAGAAATAAAATTTAATTATAAATATATAGCAAGAATATGTGGGTGAATACATATAAACAAAATATAAATAGCCTTAACATAAGGTGTGTTTGTGTATGCACGTATACTGGAGAAAATAAAAAATGTTAGCATTATATCAAATATATTACAAAATCTTTAACTAATAAAATAAATGCTTGGATGCTTCAAATAGAATCCAGGAAAGACAGGTGCCAAGACATTGAAAAGTAACAGCAAAATTAGAAACACAAAAAGCGTTTTTCAAACATGTGTAAAATCAAAAGGGAATTTCATTTTTAATAGATTTACTGCAAAATACTGATGACAGATTACAAATTATGTAATAGAGTCAAACGATCTGGAAGGATATTTGAAGAGATATATTTAAAAAAAACATCAAGCAAGATACTTTTGATACCTAAAAAAATGGAAATGAGGTCAGATTAAGTGCGGGATCATTGCCATGAAGCAAGACCACTGGAATTGATATTATTGCATCCAAGTGCTTTGTAGGTAACTGAAGAATCAATAAAAGTATTTAGTTAGGTTTAGTAAGGATTGAATTACCAATTAGATGCATCATACAACATAAAAGACATACATTACACAATATGTAATTATACTTAGATAATTAACTTTTTTTGGGAGCAATCCATATATTTTAGGTAGTCAATATCTAATACATGTAGTCAAAATATCAACTTTTATTAAATACAATAAATAATAATTTTAAATAAATTATACATTTCATATGATAATTTTAAGAATGGCTATAAAATTTTAAGTTATTGTAATATATGCACTATATGCATGTGAGAAAATAAATATGTAATCTAATAGAAGTTTAAATAATTTAAAATAAATTTATTCAATAAAATTTTACCTTGGTTACCAAAAACGAATACCTCTTCATTTCTGCACAATGTATTTTAATATGTAGGTAATAATAACTTATTTTATCATGTGAGAATATATTTAATTTAAAAAGAATGTAAAAATGCTTCTCTTTCTATATCCACAACATTTTAAAATTTACTTTTTTCACATGTTAAACATAGTTTCCCCTCTTTTCTTCCATAGCATAAGCTTGTGGTTAAAACACCTGTAGAAGTCCCTACTATCCCATTTTATACGCATATTGTCGAGGTTATAGCCTCAGTAAATATTACTTACGTAATCAATGTGCATTTAATAAATTTATAATTAAACTAATATACTAAAAGTTTATCATTTTCAAAGTAAAAATTTATCAAATTCAGTATTTGTCTGAAGAATTGTAATGATGGTATATTATAAGATGTAATATGTTGGACTATTTCCATCATTTATGAGTAAATGTTGAATGTATAGAAAATTTTAAACTTTATTTAAACTTTCCAAATACAAACAACTTGTTAGTAATAACACACAAATAGACAATACAGGTTTGTAATTACACAATGTTTCGAGGAATATTATTCTCCACCCTTCTTTAGGTGTTGCTGGCCTAAGTTGAACTTGCACCTTTAGATTCTTGAATATTGAATTTAAGGCAAATGCTCTGTTGGTAGAGCATTTACCTTAAATTCAATATTTAAGAATCTAAAGGTGCGAGTTCAACCTCTAAGCGAATATTGTCATTGTGCATATAGGCCAGCAACACCTGAAGAAGAGTGGAGGATAATACTACCTGAAATGTTGTGTAATTACTAATCTGTATTGTCTATTTATGTGTTATTACTAACAAGTTTTTTGTATTTGGAAAGTTTAAATAAAGTTTAAAATTTTCTATACATTCAGCATTCACTCATAAATGATGGAAATAATCCAACATATCACATTTTATCAAATTCAGTCTGTATTTCTCTGGGTCTATCTGTGCCATTTTAAATTTTACTTTAACATGTGAAAAATATATATTTAAATTAAAATCCTAAAAGTTAATCAAATTCTTTATTATAAGTGATTTAAATTGTCATTATTTAAATGAGAAATTATATAATTTTTTGAAAATACAATTTAATTATTTAAAATATACTTACAAATTCAAATTTTACCTTGTTTAACCTTAAAATTACATTTTTTGTTTATTTTTTTTTTCCCAATATTTTAATTAGTGCTGTCCTCTTTTTAGTTTTTTTTTTTTATAACATATTGAAAAGGGCAAAAAACATAATTTGCCGAAAAAGGCTTTTCTATGATAATTTTATAATTTGTAATCTTTGTTGCTTGTATATATGTATTTTTAAACATATTATTGACTATCGTATACTTGAAGTGCAACATAAAAAAAGAATTGGTTTTAATTCTGATTCTTTTTCTGCATAGTAATTTCAAAGATATAATTATATAATTTAATATATATAATGAGAAATGATTTTATGTCTTATCAACAGTTATTATAATTTGTCTCTGTGCTGATTCTTCTGGCTTTTCCAAACTTTTAGTCATTTTTGTTAATTGATAAATAAACTAAAAATATGCTTGGTCTCCCAACTTCTTGCTAGAGTACTTGATATGTGATATTTTCTTAATAATACTCATTTACACAATAGTTATTTTTATTCACTTATTATTACACATATACAGTTCTATAGCCATATCAAACTATGCAGGTCAACTGTAATTAAAAGCAACTATTAATTATAGGTATACCAAAAACTGTAAATAGTGTAGTTTCTTTAATAATCCATTTGTAATCAACAGTTTATATTTACAACTGTCTACCATGTTAATTATAAATAGACAGTGAATTTTTTTTTTCAACTTATTACAAAGTAGGGGCAATAAAGTAAATTCTTTGTGGAGTGTTATGCAGTAAAAGAGTGATGGATTTGAAATTCATGAATCATGGCTTATGCATATCTTTTAGGGCTTGTTGATGTTAAACCAGAATGTCCACTGCATTTATACATACAAAAATGTAAAGGTCATGCATACATTGTAAATAAAACCATGAGAACATTTATTTATTTTCATTGTGCCATCCGGAATTAAGTATATATTAAGGCTTTACAATTGTTGCTATCAGAATCTTATGCAGAAGGATCATATTCATTGTTATCACTAAGTATTGTTTATTCTCTCACAATTTTCTTTTCCAGCTACTATTTATTTTAAAAAAAAAAAGCAGTTGTCAAGCATTGTTAGCCAAGAGGTCATCACAACCTCATCGCAACCACCATGCAAGCAAGTAGTTGGTTGCAGATGGTTGTGGGTTCACCTCCCGGCCGATGCTATTGCATATGAGAAAAAAAAAACAGTTTTTTTAAATAGCAATTGCTTTGTGATTTTTTTGTTCTCACAATTATTATAATATTTTAGGTCATTGAAAATATCCATAATTTTTTATTGATCTGTGCTATATAGTAACATTTATTGAAAACCTTTACTTCAGTTATAATTATATATAAAATACTCAATAGTATTTTTGTTTTATTGTAATTCATGGTAATTAAATAATTATTACTAGTTTTACATGTAGGTATTACAATATTTAATCCAAAATTACACTTTGTCAAAGTATAAAGGAATTTATATTAATATAAATAGTTTTAGTTGGCTTGCACAAATGCAAAAAAAAAAAAAATGTGGGAGGAGAGTTTTATTGAATGATAAGCAAAAATCTGATCTTTTACTAAATTTCTTGCATGGACATGTATTCAGAAACAAATATGTTGCATGAGTTTTTTTAATAAAGTCAATAAAAATT
>JAQFVV010003351.1:0-11789 GCA_028023455.1 Epiperipatus broadwayi | reverse complement strand
TTTATAAGATCATCTAAGGTGATAAGATGTTGATTAAAAATCAGAGCTTTTATTTTTAGCTCTAATCCCTTTTGAAAATATATGTTTTAATTAATTAAAAAAATTTCAAACAAGCATTGTGCTTTTAATACTTCACAAACAGAATAATAATAATAAATAAATACAATATATATATATTTATTAAGGTCTTTTTTTAAAACATTTAATTTTTACAATAAAATATTATTTTAAACCCAGTTATTTAACCCTTTACTTATCATTATTTTATTTTAGGAAATATAGAAAAATATTTACAAAATCTTATTTTATGTTTATTTCTACTTCTTTCCTTTAGTTTACATATATATTTATGCACACACACTGTATTAGTGTATGCTATGTAAGCTAACTATTTATTATTTACATATATATATATATATATATATATATATATATATATATATATATATATATATATATATATATATATATATATATATATAACTGAATCACACATGCTTATTATATATCTGTGTCTATATATGTAATATATAGGGTATATAAGCACAGACTTTCACATGACCCCCCATTCTCTCACACTATCTCATAACACTGATCCACTTGAACACATATATGTTCAAAAGATAAATAATCAATAATATATGTATTTTATGCTAAACCAGCATCATCAGTTGGTCCAGATTACCATCTCCACATATAAGTGTTCAGATATATATTAAGATAGGCAAACCTCATACTTTTATGGACAAGCCTAAATAATAAAATAAAATTCCACAAAAGTTTGTAGATAATTTTACCTGTAAAACAATATTTATTACTTCACTCATCCAGGCTTTTGGTGAGATATATCTTTGTCAAAACATGATTAAGTTAAATATAGGCAAATACTTTATCATTACCACATGCAAATAACCATCAATGTAATTGATCGATAATTATCATAGATTTGCATGTGTAAACTTACAAAGCAGTTGTCTATGTGATAATATTAAATGCACAACTGTTTGTTAAGAGGAATGTTATTGGCTCTTATATTTATAAAGGTCTTACTGTTAATTATGTATAATGTTTTTTTTTTAGTTTAGATTATTATTCTCTAGGCTAATAATTTTAGCATAATACAGTTTAAAGGAATAGCCATAGTTTTTCTCACGTTCTACAAATACTGAGCTAGAAGCTGTTCTTAACTCTGTTATATAAATGGGAAGACTGGCCATATTTCCATTTTAAGTTTACTCATATTTCCTATTATATCTGACATTACAAAATGCAATGCAAATATCAATTGAGATTTTTCATCATCATTAATTTTGTCTTTATTTACTTACATGAGCATGTGGAACTGCAAATGTATAAGCAAATATTCACTTTAGTCATGCTTTGACAAAGATACTTTATATGGAGACTCTTGCTTAGCAACTTAATTAATATTCTTTAACCCTTATGTCATACAAATGCTGCTTGGTTAAGTAACATAGAACTCTAAACTTTTGATTGGTCAATTACAAAAACAGCAGTAAAATATATTCATCTCTTAATTAATATTATATTGTTTTCACTTTCGTTTGTAAAAAGCAAATTAATAATTTGGGAGAATATGAAAATGAACAAATATTTTTTTTTCTTTCAAAAATAAATTTACATTTACAACTATGGAAATATTTTATAGTTATAAAACCTAAAAATAATGTTAAAAAATGTTGAGAATGTCAGTAATTTTCTTTTTCAAATTATGTTCATGTAAAAATAAAAATTTTTTACTAAACTCTTAACTATTTTTCTAAAATAGTTTTATTTTTTGCATACTATTCCAAAATAATTTAAAATATGTAAAAAATTATAAAAAAGTGCTCTAAAACATTCATTTCCCTTTTCAAAAGCAAAACAAAAAAGTTTGAGCAATAAAAATTGACAATGAGAACCGACCAATCAGCATCTAGGAAAGACTGCCTTCTCCCATTATTGTAGCTAGAAATTTAAATATTATTGATTTTTCATTTGCAAAATAATTTTAGAGAGGGCATTAAGCTTTAAAATGAGCATATGATAAATAAAATTTGTGGTTTTAAAAAGAGTTAAAGTTGCATTAGAGTTTACTTTAACCTAACAGTTTAATAAAAAAAACTTTTTACTTGGCAATAGTTCATAACTATCTACAGAATCTTATGGAATTCATTTTATTGCTTATTATCTATGGTAAATATATTGATATATTTACAATTAAAGTTATATTTATCTCTCTCTGCAATAAAGAAAGTTGTAATAATTTTGATAAATATTAACACATTAAATCTTTGCATTTATTTATAAAATAAAACTACTTTTTATAAAGATAAAAATGAAGATAATGTGACATTTAAATAAGAATTATTTATAAATGACATTTGTTTATTTCTAGTCACACTATTGTCAAAGAAGCAGTAGAAAGATTATAGAAAATATAATTAAAAGTCTTGTATGTGTGCACAAATATAAATATAATAAAATATAAAATTAAATAACATAATCCATATTTACCTATTGTAACTGTAGGTGTTGTAACAGTTTCTAAAAAAGATTAATGTATAATATTAACTATTAATCAAACGTTAGCAAATTCAAAGTAATCTATTTTGATGAAAATGAAAGAAATGTACAAATTGAGTACAAAATAAAGAGGGGAGGAGAGGAGAGAAAAGGGGGAGAGGGAGGGGAGAGATGACACATGGAAAAAAAAAATGTGTATTACATTTAAATTCCAATTATATATTTTTTCACAGGTTGTCAAAACAATTTTGATATGAGAGTAGTGAAAAGTAAATCAACAAAATGAGGCTATGGGTGTGTTTACATTTATATTTTTTAAACGCTAGTCAACTAAGTTTGTTAAATATAATGTAAATTTACCTGTGATCGATGTAGTGGCTGTAACATATTTGAAAAAAAAAAACAAACAAAGAAAAATAATAGATTGATATTAATTTCTTAGTTAATATTAGCTGATTAGAAAGAACGTTGTGTTTTTAAAATATATGTAAAATAAATATGATTATATAATACTGTAATATAACATTAAATGCTACATATTAATATCAGAAATAATCTTAATTACGCGCGATTGTTATAAGGATGTATATAAAGATTTTGATTGTTCTAGTAATTTCTGTTAGGATATGTGTAAGGGAATTTATATAATAGAATATTAAACTAATAAAGTATTTTCAAATCACCTGGAGTAACAATAGGAGTTGTAGTAATTTCTGAAAAGATAAAAGCATTGAATTAACTATGACACAGAATTCGGAAAAATTGTAAAAAGATTAAAAAACAAATATATATTTGATAAATTGTGGCTCATGGTGCATTGGTTATGACAATATTTTGGAGGAAAAGAAAATTAACCAACAATGCCACCACATACAGAATGTGAGAGTGTAGACAATTTACATAAATTTTATATCAAAACAAATATTATAATATAAAATTACCTGTGGTAAATGTAGGAGATGTAATAGTTTCTAAAAAAAATAATGCACATTATAACTCATTTTAAAATCATAGCAAAATATAAATATATTCTTTGTATACATATTAAAATATATGATGTATGTGTAAAAAATAATAAAATAAATATATTTACAAATACAGATATATTATTTTTAACGCAGTGATGATACATAGGATAGAGCTTTGTATGCACAAAGCAATTCCCCATATTGTGAATGCGAATGACAAAATTACATTATATTTTTTAATGAAGAAAAAAACGATTTTTTTGTCAATTTTGTATTTTTACATTGCTTAGAACACTTCTTTGATATACACATCAATGCAAACACATTTTTTTAAAAACTTTTTATTTTCCTAACAATTTCGACCGTCCAACAATCTTCATCAGAGCTCTAATTAATTCTGATATTTTAATCAAAGTTTGAAGAATAGTATATATTTTTTTAGATAAATAATTATCCCACATATTGTGAATGAGACCAAATATATTGTTTTTATTAATAAAGAAAAAGAAAGTGATTCTTGTGTTTTAAAATTATAACGTGTATTAAAATAGTGGATTCGAAGCATAGAGATGAAATCATACATTATTTTATAAGCTAACTTCCTTTAAAAAAACATCTTTATGTCCAGATCTTTGTTATGGCAATCATTTTTATATAAAGATTAAAATAATTAGTTATTAATAAATAAAAAAAACATTTTAAACACGTTCAATAAAAAAATTATAATTGTTGGTGTATCCATTAAGAAAACCTAAAAATCTACTTTTTGTAAAGAACAAAGGGAATTATTTTATATTTTAGAGATAACACCATGTAAAAACGAAATTTATATAACTTATAACAATGTCTACCCTAAACAACTTACGAATGCATGAAAAATAATTTACTTATAATAAGATATTAAACAATAATATATTAGTAAACTAATTGGGGTTATCATGGTGTTAACACAGTTTTATCATTTAGAAAATTTTTGGAAAGAATTAGAAATCTAATTATTGTAAATATAAAGGTGAAATAATTATGTATATTTGAAGCAAAAATGTAATTATATACACTATATTCAAATCAATATTATAATTTTATTTATTGTTGGTAGAAGATTATGGATGTTGATGTCAAAAAGATTCGAATTCATTAAGCAATATATATTTTATATATATATATAATAAAATGAATTCCACAAGATTTTATAAATAATTTTACATATAAAACCAAACTATCGATAAGGTGTATCTTTGTCAAAGCATGTCTAAATAAAATACTAGCAAATAGGTATCATTGCACATGCAGATAACCATAAATTAAACAGGTCGGTAATTATCATAAATTTGCATATTTGCAAGTGTAAATTTTCCTAGCCGTTGGCTACGTCATAAGATTAAATACCCACTGGTTTCTAAAAGTAATGCTATTGGCTTTTATATTTATAAAGTTCTCACAGATAATTATTGTTAATTTTTTTTAAATTTTCTACTATTATTCTCTTGACTAATAATTTTAGCATAATCTGGTTTAAAGGAATGACCATAGTTTTCTCATGGTCTAAATACTAAGCTATAATTTCCTTTTTGGTCTGTTATATAAATGAGCCAGCTGGAGACTTTATATTTTAAGTTTACTTGCATTTCGTATAATATCTGAGATTGCAGAACTGCCAGTGCAATGCATATTATCAATAGAGATTTATCATCATCATAAATAATACCTTTTTACATGTATGTGCATGTAGAGATGAGGATGTACTTTCTAATATTCACTTTAGTCATGCTTTGACATAGATATACTATATCGAAATTCTTTCTTAGCGTTTTAATTAATATTCTTTAATTAAAAAATCTATTACCTGGCAATAGTTGATAATTATCTACAGAATCTTGAGGAATTCATTTTATTGCTTATTATCTATAGTAAATATATTGAAATATTTACAATTAATGTCATATTTATTTAGACCTGAAATCAAGAAGGGTGTAATAATTTTGATAAATATTAACACATTGAATCACTTCATTTGTTTATAAAATGAAACTACTTTTTAAGAAAGATAAAAATGAAGTTAAGGTGACATTTAAATAAGAATTATTTATCAATGACATTTGTATACTTCTAATCACATTATTGTCAAAAAGACAGTAGAAAGGTAAACGAAAATGTAATTGAAAACATTGTATGTGTGCACAAACCTAAATTTAAGTATAATAAAATATAAAACTAAATAACATAATCCGTATTTACCTGTTGTAACTGTAGGTGTTGTAACAGTTTCTAAGAAATATTAATATATACTATTAACTCTGGATCAAACATTAGCAAATTCAAAGTAATCCACTTTGATGAAAATGAAAAAAATGTTCAAATGAAGCAACAATTAAATATGTATGACATTTATATTCCAATTTTTTTTCACATATCAAAACAATTTTTATATGAATGTAGTGAAAAATAATTCAACAAAATGAAGGTATGTGTGTATACATTTGTATTGGTTGTTGTTGATTAGCTGCCGCATGCCCACTTGATGTCATTATACTATGTAAAAGCACATTAAAATGCCATTTACTAGGCATACCTATTAGTAGGCCTACATATATATGTTGTTCATAATATTATAGTGTAACTTATATATATATATATATTGTAACGAGCACAGACGTTCGTTACATTGTTTTTTTTTTATTTATTAAACATGAAAGTAAATTAAAAAGTTCGCATTTAAAAATTTTCTTTAAGAATTAAAAATTGAATTTAAATATCATCTTAAACTCGTATATATTAAATCGCACAGATAATGAAAAATTATTAAAATAAAACTTTATTAAAGAAAAAGTATTTTAAAACTAAATTTTAAAAAGATTTGGAGATAAAATTATATCTTTAAATTTATCTTTAAATATATCTTTGATTTGGAAAACAGGTTAATTAATCAGAAATGGAAATGATTGTTAATTAGTTAAATGTAAACCAGCCTTGGGCATTTAAATGTAAAAACAGCGGTCAGATAGGAAAACAATAGAAACAAATAGCCAATGAAAGAAATCCATCTGGAAATCGGACCTCAGCGAAAGGATCATCACATAGATGACATAATGCCAAGTCAATCCTTCGAATACGTATAAAAGGAAAATTTGGAAATTATTAATTAGTGAGTTGTTATGATTATTACGATGTGACAGATAGATGTTAGTGCAGAGGTGCGGGAGAAGAGATTGAAGGACGCATGTTCAATCCCTTCAGTTGTTATAAAATGGAAAAATGAAACATCGCTTTTCTTATATTCAGAGGACCACATGATCATCGGGAAATTTAACGCTGGATTTCAAACGGCAAGCAATTGTAAAAGATGAACATTTCTAAAACCGTAAGAACTTTACAATTAATGAACATTAAATTAAAAACTTTTCGTATTTAAAATAATTGCATTAGTTTCCTATCTGACTAAAGTAGTTAAAATGTTATTTGATGTATTTTTTATTTATTTGTGTAAAATTATTTCCATTTATTTAATTTTGTTCTTTAAGTTTATTTATGATTTCTGTTTTCCGATAAATTAAAATATATCAATGTTAAACTTAAGTCGGGCTTGAATGGCTGTGTAGATTTGTAAACTTATATTAGGGGAGGGTAATCTTGGGTTATTTGGTTCGTGGTTAAATTGGGTCAATGGATTGGATATATTGGTGTGATTAGTAGATGTAATATTGATTCGCTACGGGCAGAATCACTTCATATGCCGCACATTTCCGTTTGCCTATGGAAGGAATTATAAGCCGGATACCGCAGTTCCTTTCTATGGAGTTTTTTGTTTTATTGCTCTTCTTTGCAGATAGATGTAATATTCCTATCTCATAAGAGGCAATTTCTTCTCTTAACCTTTTGTGCTGCCGTATTTTATTACATTGAATACATCGATATATCAGATGAATTGATGCCAGTTTGACTACGAATTTTAGCCTAAGGTTAAATAGGGATAGAATGTTTATTTTCAAAGGCAAATTTATGTGGTCTATTCATACTCGACCCTAAATAAAAATGCATTAAATTTAAGTTGTTTATAGATGCTTGCATGGATTGTTTATTGGTTAACTATGTTTTGCGTTTCCATATTTGATCAAAATATATAGACATTCGATAAATAATGATACCTTACGGTGAGTATCTAAAATGTATTATTTCGGATGTCTTTTAAGTTATTGGTGACAATGCAAGTATCTTATGGTGAATACTATTGGGTTACTTATAAATTTCTCTCCGCAATTGTCAGTAATCAATAATTTTGTATTTTGATCGTTTATGTTTACGTTGAAATGTTTTTGACCGTGAAATCTATGTAACCGATCTATATTCAACATTATAAACAAGCTTTCATAAATTTATCTGTGCGAACTTAATTAAAATGTAAAAATAGAATATAATAGTAATTAAATGTAAATTAAAGTCAAAAATCAAAGTTAAAATAATGTTAAATGTTAAAATGTAAAACTAATACTAAAATAATTTTAAATATATGTGCATAAATAAATGTTTGTATGCTAATTACTGGCAGTGGTTTATTTTATTTATTTTTTTTTAATATTGAAATATAATTAGATAAGATATTATATTATTTAATCTCTGCTATTCCACTGAGCTAGTGACATGGGCTAACGACCGGAACCAAAATATTTAAAAAAAAAAATTTTTTTTTTTGACTGACGTATCTGCCTACTTTATAAATTTTTCTAGGTTCAAATGCCTAGATGGCGCCCTGTAGTGCAGTTTATGTAAGTCGTTATTCTCCGGATCGTTACAACTGGCGCCCAACGTGGGGTCCGATCTTTTAATAAACCACGAGTGCCCTGAGAATTTTAAAAAATATATCATACCAGTAAGATTTTTCTTTAAAAATGAGTATATATATATTTTGTATTAACGTAATGTTATAGTTCGATATTTAATAAACCACGAGTACCTATGAAGCCAGTAATATTTTTTTGAAATAAGTATATATTTTTTGTATTAACGTATAGTTATAGTCCGATATTTAATAAACCATGAGTACATTGAAAATGAAGCCCGTAATATTTTTTTCTGAAATCAGAATATATTGTTTGTATTATATAAAGTTATGAAGTTTGTGTAAAAAGTACTGCCAGTAAGAAAATTGCATATATGTAGAAATAAATGTGAGGAATAAAATGTAACAATTAATATAAATCATAATTTAATTTAAAAAAAAAGTCTAAAATCACGTAACTTCTTTGACTTGCCTAAGTTAATAATGAAATGTAGGGAAAAGGGAACACTTGAGGGAGGAGGTGTAATCTCAGCTAGGGTGAAAAGGAAAGAATAGTCAGCATTTTTTTTTTGTAATTACTAACAAAGTTATGTCTTTTCATTAATAACCAAAGTTCTATCCTTTTAAAAAAAAATTTAGTTAATCAATTTGTGTAACGTCATTACTAATACTAAGTAAATTCTTTTTTTTTTTTTAATGTTTTTATTTTTTGACGAAGTTTACTGATATGTAATGGAATATAATATCCCGTCACATTATTTTAAAATTAAAATAAAAGATCATAAATAAAAATTGATTTATAAAAAAAGAAAAAAGAAAACTTAATTTAAAAACTGTTTAACGTATATATAGATCGCATGATGGACAACTTTAAAAACTTTTAAAAAATAAAAATATTTGAAAGTAATTTTTTTTGTAAAAAAGTAAAGATATAAATATTGATATTTTAAAAATAGAAATAATGTTGATTTCTATAGTCTTAGAAAATGGAAATGATTGTCTTATTAATTAAATGATTGTTCAAAAGCAAACTACCTCGTGAGGCATGTAAAATAAATTAAATGGTTAGATAAGAGAATACAAAGGAATTAAATGACCAATGCAAACACGAAAATGACAGCACGGACAATAACTGAAACACGAATGGATTAGTGACGTCTTGCTCATTGAATCTCAAGATCTAATGATAAGAGACTAATAAAAATATAAAAGCCAAATTATTATTATAATTGTTATCTTAGAGCTGACTATGAATAGATCGTTATAACTTGCTATATTGCAGATTTTCATGATGTGGAAGTCTGCAATAAATTTAATTTTCTGGACAACCAGCAGAGGCCTCTGGATGACAGTTCCTGACCAAATGCATGGCAAGTCGCAGTTTTATTTCAAAGAAGGACAAAATCTACGAAAGTGATCACGAAGATGGACTTCTCAATCTATTAAATCTGTAAAGTATGAACTATGGTATCTATCTAATAACTTTCCTAAAATTGCAAGTAATTAATAACTGAAAATAAGAACTCTTATCTGACTTAAAGAATGCAAATTCAATTATTGATATTTTTTATGTAGATGTTTAAGCAATCATTTCCAGTTCATTTTTGTGTTTGTGTTATGTTTTAACTAAAATGTATTAAATTTAAAGTTGGGTGTAGATAGCTGCATGGATAAAGATTAATAACTATGTTTAAATTCGTTTATGTTTAATTTAACAGATTTTAATTTCAGGCTATTTGTTTTGTGGTTGTGTCATTGCTAGTGGAGAGATATATAGACGTTTATATTAATGTAATGTGAAGCGTGTTTAGCATACAGGGCAACGTGCCCAACTGGATGCATGACTCCAAAGAGGCAGTCATATCGTTGAAAATGGTCGCAGATGTATTTCCTGCACCATTGACCCCTCCTAGCTCTATGGACAGGGATTTAAAAGATGGCAGAAAGACTGCTTTCTTCCATACGTAGCACTCTTTAAAAAAATTATATACATGATTCCTTAGTCAGACAGAGGCACTTTCCTGATCTAGACCTGGATCATTTCCTTCAAAGAATATCATGCTGCCAGATGCACATTCCTGTGGCGTGATTTTATGCTAGCATCTTCGTATTGCATTGATTGCTACTATATATCTGGAAGCAGGCATTGGGTTGACTACAAACTTTTAGTCTGAGATTGAATGAATGTTTTGATAAGTTTTAAGTGAAAAAAAAAACAACTATGTAGACTATCTATGCTTGACATGCTAAAGTAAAATATAATTTAAATATCCATCTGTGCGATCTATTTAAAATAGTAATTTAACTTTAAAAAAAAAATATTAATGTTAAAACCTAAAAAATAAATTTATTCCTCAATTTTAAATGTGCGTTAATAAAAATCTATTTATGTGTTAATTACTGGCAGTGGCTTCTTTTATTTTATTGTTCTAAATATTTATTATATACCTTGAGAATAGAAATCTATTGAAACTTATAAATGTTTAAAATCTCTGCTACTCTATGAGCTAGTGACCTTGGGCAAACGATCGGAATCCAAATATATAAATTAAAATAAAAAAAATTTTTAAAACTTAACGCACCTGCCTACTATATAAATTTTCTAGGTTCAAATGCCTAGATGGCGCCCGTAGTGCAGATTACGTGACAGTCCCTTTCTCCAGATTGTTACAACTGGCGAACCAACTCGGGCCGATCTTTAATAAACCACATATACCCTGAGCAAATTTTGTCAAAATGAAATGTTTTATCTGTTTACATAAGTCGTATATTTTAAATCTTATAAAAGCACTGCCAGAAAGAAATTGCGCATATATATTAAACACGAAAAAGTATAAATAATTTTAAAAACTAATTTTTGTTAAAAAAAAAAAAAAGTCAAAAGGTTGCAATAAATATGTTTTTTTTTTATTGATATATATTATGCTTTAACGTGTATAGGTGCGCACAGCCACATAAGTTTATGATCAAAATGTGGTACCTTACAATGAGTACCGTTGGAAATTTACTTCAGTGTGGTCCTATTTAAGCATTTTAATCAGTTATAAATAAGTTGGTGGTATGTATAATTGTGCTGCAATTATACACGTATAAATCCATTATCTTTCAAAACGTATTTAGTTCAATGCAACCTTCTTAAATAAATAATTTAAATAACTTGCTTGTCATGCCGTATGGAAAAATAAAGTGTATAAGAAAAAATAATAGAACTCTTGTGGGGAAGAGGTGAACGTAAATGGTCCTTGGGAAAGCGATAGTCAACATTTTTTTTTTGTTTTTGTTTTTTTGTATATAGTCTTTTTGTAAAATTATTAACCGGATGTTTTGTAAATGTCTTCGTCAATCGTGTACCGTAATTACTAACCCTAAGTAAAATAGTTTTTTTTTTTTTTTGATCTTTTTTTTTTAAGCAACTTTACTGATATGTAACGAGCACAGACATTCGTTACATTGTTGTTTTTTTTTATTTATTAAACATGAAAGTAAATTAAAAAGTTCGCATTTAAAAATTTTCTTTA
>JAQFVV010003350.1:0-11793 GCA_028023455.1 Epiperipatus broadwayi | reverse complement strand
TATAACGATCGAAATGAAAGTGAAGATCGAATCTAACCTCAAAAAACAATATCTGCAACTACCAGGGTGCCATCTAGGCATTTGAGCCTAGAAAAATTTATAGAGTAGGCAGATACGCGCTGTTAAGATTCCACTTTATTTAAATATTCGATCGTTAGCCCAAGTCACTAGCTCAGCGGAGACGCAGAGATAAAAATCTATAAATTTTATATCTTAAATATAAAAGAATAAAAGCCACTGCCAGAAATTAACACATAAAAATATTTATTTACGCACATATAAAATAACATTTAAATTTTGAGGAATAAATTCAACATTTTAGATTTTTATATTAACTTTTAATTTTACATTTAACTAAGTTTCAATGAGTTTAATATTTTATTTAGATAGTCAAGTATGAATAGACTACATAGATCTGCATTTGAAAAGAAAATATTCTTCCCTGATTTAACCTTAGGCAACAAATTTCGCAATCAACTGGCGCCAATCCATCTGATACATTCATGTATTCAATGTAGCATGATACGACAACACAAAATACTATACTGTCAGGAATGTACATCTGAACAATAAGTAGAAATAGAGAAGACATTGACTCTCCGCCAACAGGAATGTGACATCTGTTGGCAAGTAGAACAATAAACAAAAAACTCCATAGGAATGGACTGCGGTCTTCTGCCAACTTACAAACCCATCCATAGGCAAACAGAGGGTGTGTGCCGTATATATGCAATCCTGCCCGTAGCGGACCTCATACTACATCTACTAATTACACAAATATATCCAATCCATTGAGCCAATTCAACCACGAAACGAATAACCTAAGATTACCCTCCCTTAATATAACTTTACAAAACTATATAGCCATTCACGCCCGACTTAAATTTAACATTTAGACACGTTCGCACAAATGCATTTTATAAAATTTGTTTTAAAATGTTGAGTACAGATCAGCTGCACAGATTCCACGGTCAAAAACATTCCAAATTAAACACAAACGATCAAAATACAAAGTCCTCGATAAACGTCACTTGCATAGGGAATATACAAATCCCATTAGCATTCATCGTAAGATGCTTGCAGTGATATCGTTGACATATATTCTAATCGAATGTGAAAACCACCACATTATCAACCGCTAACAAATCTATGCAATGTCTATACCCAACCTTAAATTCCCTCATTTAAAATTTAAACAATAAATAATTTATACAATAAGAAAAAAAAAAATGGAAATGATTTTTATCAATCGGAAAACATATAAAATTAAACATTATTAATTTGATTTAAAAACTTACAAAAGTCAGCTAAGAGTCCGTTTTAACATTTAAGTTGGCTTGTTTATTAATTTGTAAAACTTGACGAAAGTTCGTAATTGATTTTAATAATTGTTCATTTCATATAGCTTATGGTAGAAGAGTTCAGGTTTCTGCTTTTAATTCCCGCGACGCCTCCATTGGAAGATAATGTCCTGGAGATGGCAATAGCTGGTTCAAGGTATCACAGTCTTTTCATTTTTTTTTTAAATAGAGAGTGTGGTATGTGCATCCTACCACAATTCTCCAACACACAACGCTGGAACTCAATATTTCTCTTTTTATAGTAAATCTCCAGATTGAATGAACAAAGACGTCACTAATCCAAATTTTCGTTCGGGTCCTGGCTGAGGCTTGGTGCTTCCATTGGTCAAGCTAAAATCTCTTTATTCTCTTATCTAATTTACTCTCTGACTTTTTAATTAGACAGCTTTTGGATAATTAATAAACAATCATTTCCATTTACAGATTACAGGAATTAATTAATACCTGTTTTTATTTTAACTTACGTTATTTTTTTATTAAAATATTTTTATATTTCAATCTTGTATTTTTTTATTAAAAAAAATACGTTCAAATACTTTTTTTTTTGTTTATGAAAAAAATATTTTTAAAGTTTAGCATCTGTGCGAATATATATATATGTTTAACAAACATTTTAATTTTAGCGTTTAGTTTTTTCCTTTTATTTGCGAACTTTTAAGTTTTTATTTTAAATTAATGTAACGACATATTTATATATCGTTACACTTTATTGCAGTGTTTAAAAGTGTATCAGTTAGCTTTCTATTGATTTCATTTTAAATCTGAACCACGTTCAGAATCCATTAACATTTGAAAACCACTTGCAAGTTCTAATTTAAATTCACTGGAATGTTTCTGAAGATTAGAAATATCAATTGTGAATACTGTTTTTTTAAAAATAATTTTTGACTCTCTAGTTTTGCATTAACATATATCTTACATCTTACCAATTGATGATCACTTCATGTGTTAAATTTATTAAGAACTTTACAATCCTGAAATGCATATTTTCTATTAGTCAAAGTAAAATCTAATTCTACTATACCTTCATTTGGATTATTCCATGTCCAATTTCTGTTTAGCATTTTTGTCAAAGAAAGAATTCATAATATAAAGTTTTTTCCTGCAAACTCCACAAGTCTGTGTCCTCTCATTTCTATCACCATAATCAATTTTCATTAAAGTCTCCTATGTCAATTTTAAAGTATTGTTTGGTCTGATCAAAAAGTTTTTATACATCCATATAAAAATCTCCATTTCTTCATTGTAATGAGAACTTGTTAGGGAATAAAAACTTAGAATAATCACATTTGATATCTATCATAAAGTTGAATAATTAATCTTGCTACAATGTTATTTTTCACTTTTTATTCATAATGAATCCTCCACTTGTGTTTCCAATATTTGGCTAGCACTATGTCCACTTTTCTTCTAACTTCACAAAGTCCAATAATATCATGTTTAATATTAGACAGCTGTTCTTCCAATTCGTCCAATTTTTTTATATTTGAAAGTGATCTTTAGAAGCAAGTGTCTAAATAAAAGATCATCATCAAATGCCATCATGAGTTCATAATTAGGAGATTCTTATTATCTTTGGTAGCCAAATGGTGCCTTGGCTGGCGACATAACAGCCTCCTGAGAATAAGAACCGTGATTTAGTTTTGTCTGACATAATTGTGAATAACTATTTAAAAAAAAAGTCATTCATACCCACATTCATTCTGCTTTTAAGAAAATTCAATTGATATTTAAGTTAACAGCCATTGGACAACTGAGAAAAAAGACCATAGTGTTTCTTGATGTGAACTCACCATGCCTTGACTGGTGTGTGTTAATGAGCAGCCCATCCATTTTCGTATACTATGTAAATAATTATATAGCATTAACAGTTGCAACAATAACATATATGGACATTAAGAATTTGCTCTGTTTATTTCTCTTAAACTCTCAAAGATGAATCAAAGATCTTTCAGTTAACAACACACTCCCTATATATATATAACTTCATCTTGTATATTTAACATTAAATACAGACATTACATTTATCATAATCATTGTCTTGTAATTACACTAGCTGTGATATTTCCCAGTATTCAGGTGCATAACATTTTATTATTGCATGTTTTAACAATGAAATAATAAACATAAGCAATACAGGCACATTAATGAGAACGTACTGTTTTCTGTAGCAGTATGACTGCGCAACTCGAAAAAGAGTGTTCAGCATGTGAAGGTAAGCAACACCATTACAATACACTGTAACTAGTATGTTGTTTTGATCAGTTATAACAATTATGATCATCTAAGGCTAAGCAGTTTAAATCTTTAAGAAAATTTATCTGTAGACTTCTGCCGAT
Source organism: Epiperipatus broadwayi (assembly GCA_028023455.1). NCBI lineage: Eukaryota > Metazoa > Onychophora > Udeonychophora > Euonychophora > Peripatidae > Epiperipatus > Epiperipatus broadwayi. The sequence goes on along the minus strand of JAQFVV010003350.1, from coordinate 8,093 downwards.
CCGCAAAATCTTATCCTTATTTTTGCCGGTCCGCAGGTGTGAAAAGATTGAAGACCACTGATCTAGTCTGATTATTATTCTCATGTAAAGTAATTGTGATAAGTTGTAAAACAATTATTTTACATTCTCGTGTAGGTGGGTAAATAATCGTTTAATAGATTTAGCCTCGATGGAGTAGACCATTAAATTTAGCACCTGTACTATGAAGTCTTCGATTAAATAACCTACCAATTTTTATGGAATTAATTGAATAAATTGATAAAACAAACAGTCATGACCAAAATATTTTGTGTTTTATTTGTTATTAAATAATTAAAAAAAAGTCAATTATCATATTAAATTCAATATGTCAATAGCATGTTTGTCCCCGTAATTTGCATATCATCTTTCAAAGAGAAACATAAAGGAAAAGAAAAGTAGTATATATGTAATTTGAAATATATATATATGAAGTTAAAAGTATATCCAAAAAAAAAAGGTGTATATGAAGTTAAAGTTACAATATGAGCTATATATGTCTTATTCACTTGAAGAAGAGTGAACTGGGTGTTCAAAAATCATTCAGAGTGAGAGAGGTTGGTCTGACTTCTAGGCTGATGGATGGTTGTGATATGATTAAGATAATCTGAAAGATGCACTGAGATAATAAAATTTGGAAAATATATTGCAATGCAAAGGATGGTTCATCTCTTCACAAGGCTTTAAAATGGAAAAAAATTCGGTCCCTGCCTAGCACGAGAGCGGTGTAGTGGAAGTATTCAAAACTGACAACATAGGCAAGAAAACTCAGATGATGATACCTCTATAATACTATAGACATTATTAATTGATAATTAAAGAGTGTAATTGGGGTAGAAATAATCTCTAGTTTAATGAATGATCAGTAATAATCATTAATATAATTCTACAAAATGGTTTGTGGAAAAGTTGTGAATTCAGAAAGTTTGACATTTGTAATCACACTATAGTAAATTGTTATCTATAAAATCTTAAACAAATGCTGAAAATATGTTTAAGAGATTATGATTTAAACCAACTAATGATTACTGGTTCGGCATGTAATGCACATTGGGGAGAAACATTTATCTTTTCACATGTCTTTGATTATGTTTCAGAAAGTTTTGATGAAAGAGAAGTTTGAAATATATATAAATATATGAAATTAAAAGTACATTAAAAATGTATATGAAGTTAAAATTACAGTATAAGATATGTATGTCTTATTCACTTGAAAGTGAACTTGAGTGTTCAAAAATGCATCCAGAATGAGAGAGATTGGTCTAATTTCTGGGCTGATGGATGGTTATGATATGATTGAGCTAAGTCAAGAAAGATGCACTGAATTAAGAATAAAAGTTGAAAATATATTATTTATGAAATATGTGTATATATCACAAATAAATAAAACAGATGTACATATGAATATAAATAATTTCTGTTATCGAGATCATTTTTTAGAAAAAAGAAAAAAATATATATGTAAGATTAGAATGAGACAGGCAAACAATAAGATAGTCAAAGATAGGGCTATCATGAAAATAAAAAAGGGGGGGGGGCTGCTGGTTAGAGTGATGGGTAAATGCATTAATTAGGAATAAATAAGAAAATTGAAGATTATAAGCGACTGTAATAGAGAACATATATATATAAGATTACTAGATTAAAATAAAAATGCAAAAGGAAAAAAAGGAAGAAGCAGAAAACAGTTTAAACCACGGAATAGCTGGTAGGGATAGAACCTGAACAGTCAGAAGTCAAACCCACAATATCATTTTTAATCTAGGAATGTTGCATAAATTGTTTTAGAGTCAAATAGAGATCCTGTCTATGGAAATTAGGGATAATAAAAGCCAGATAGAAAGTATTTTCTCTGGAAATTAGATGTGATAAAAGTCAATTAGAGAATTTGTCTCTGGAAATTAAGGAGAATCAAAATCTGTTCAGAGAAAAAAATGCAAAGAGGCTGGAATGGGATTATCATATTTAGAAAATAAGATGAATGAGTTGTATCATAAGGTTCAACAAAATAGAGAACAACAAGATTAAAAAAGAGAATATTTATTTGAAATAATAAAACTGAAAAATGAAAACAGTGAAGTGCTGACACAAATCCACGAAGAAGTGAGTAATCTCATCCAATAGATTGAGAAAATACAAGTAAGTAATTAAAACCAGAAACAGATCCAAACATAAGTATATAAAGAATCCAAAATCTATAAACAAATTGGGGAGAAAGTAAGGAATCTATGGTATTCTGCATGAAGAAGCCCAAGAAAGAATTAACTTGGATAATTACATACCCAGTATAATAAATCACTTTCTTAAGAATAACATTTTTTTCAGGAAATGTATGAGAAGCTCTAGTTAAATATATTATTAGTTTAGAAAGATATATTAATTTAACCGAAAAAGAAAAATTACTATAGCATGCAGCCATTTACAAGGGGCATCCAAAGCTTGGTAAGATTTATGTTTATTAAGATTTATAATTTTTGAAGTTTACAAAGACTTTATTAAATTACTATTGGAATAAGGAATACCAAGACAGTATTAAACACAGATATCCCAAGAGAAAATACACCTGTCTTTAGAACACAAGAGATTAAAATAATTCACTATCTGAAAACAGTATTAAAATAGTGAGATGTAATGTTCTAGTCATATTGAACAAATGATCATTGTCATTTACAGAAAGACCATAGGGCAAGTGGCCATATTGTTTTTTGCATTTAATAGCGACAAATAGAAAAGATCTTTTAGAAAAGAACATGATTTTCACATAAATGCCGTATAGTATATAAAATTTATTTTATATGCCTATGAGTTACTTTAGTATCTGAACATAACTTATAATATATGAATATAAATATCTATTATAAACTATAAAAAAAAAGAGGAAACAAAATTGGTCAATATGGAGTTGAATGGATGAAAAAATGTGAATCAACTCTATTTTGCTCTCAATCTTGAAGAGTGGGGGATACTAATGTATTCTATGTTGAAATAGATCATATAAAGACCCCAAGTTCTGGGGAGATAAATCAACTGTTCAGAAAAGCAAATTAATGTTGTTGTTGTTTAAAAAAGATTTAATTATGATTTAAAGAACACACTTATATATATAAAATTAAGAGCATGCTAATAAGCTCTAAACAAGCTTTTTAAAAATTTTTTTTAATGATAAATGCTACTACAAGAGAAGGCATTAGATTATCTTTATCTAGGATTGCCCCAATCCCCAGACCAGTTTCGAGCTATGGCTCTTTTGAGTGAGGAGCTAGGATACCAGATTCAAAAAACTAACTCAAGCTAAGCATTGAAAGTTAACTATTAGACAAATGTTTAGCTTGAGTTAGTTTTTTGAATCTGGTGTCCTACATCTTCACTGAAGAGAGCCATAGCTTAAAAACGGTCTGGGGATGAGGACAATCTTAGATAAAGATAATTTGAATGCCTTCTGTTGTAGTAGCATTTATCATAAAAAAATTTAAAAAAAGCTTGTTTAGAACTTATTAGCACGCTCTAAATTTTACATATTTGTAAATGCAAGCTATATATATATATATATAAACTGTAACCATATATTTTAGTATAAAATATATTATTTGATGTAACTAGTATAAAAATTTTTCTTTCTCTTTTGGTGATTTGATCGGCTTGAGCTGCATTTGAACAGATTACTCTCTTATATTATTTTGATAATTTAAATTTGCCTCTTTCCATATACTAACTGATATCAAAACGTTTAACTTTTTAAAAATTTAACAACACATTAAAATTTGGTAAAATATTATTAAAAACAATATTTTGTTTTATTTGTCTGAAAATAATCTTAAAATTATTATTTTATTCAATTTAACAAAAACCATTTGTTCAATTAAAATTAAATATTAAAAATAAATACAGTAATTGCATAGGCGTCTCAATGTAATAAAAGAAAAGAGCGCGAATTTAAGGGAAGATTGTCTGATAGTTTGCTTTTGGAGGGAGAATGAAAGAAAAATGGTAAAGGCAAGTAGTGTAAATTTGCCAAGCTTATTTTAAAGTAAAAAATATAAGTAATCGGAATACCACAAAGTTTGCTAGAAACGTAAATAACATAGTGGTATTTAATTAGAAGATGCCTTGCTAAAAATAAAAGTCTGTTCAAGTCGGCTGGCCAAGTGAATTGAAACACCAGTAATAATTCCAATATTACATTTTTAAGATGTCGGAGCTTTCCAGTTTAAAAGAAAATTGCAAGAATTGGTATGTTTTAAAAATGTTTATTGTTTTACAATTTGGAAACATTAAAAAGTATTTTAATTACAGAAGTTATGAATATGAAAATTTGCTTTTTAAAGAAAAAGAAATTTAAGTTAAAGTAAAATGTTAAAGTTATCAACATATTTTAATATTTCCGTTTTTAATTCTAATAAAATATAATATTGATTGACATTTAACTTTACAATGCTAGTAATATTTGCTAATTAATTTGTTTAACATTTGGATAATAAATAATCTTCAAATAATTAATCAAAGCTATTTCTAATTTTATCGTCATATTAGAATGACTGACTTAAGTGCTATAATTAATATTCCTATATTTAAATGTGGATGGATAAATATTCGCATGGATATAATAAAATTGGAACATTTTAATAAAGAAATGTAGAGATTAATAACTTAATGAAAAACATTTTCATTTAAATTCTGCGTTTCATATTGTGAAGTTGTTCCATGTATTCGGAGCCACGTAAAATTGTTAATCTAATAGTGATTATAATAACCAATACAATGGATAAAATTTCATGTATGGAATTGAATTATAGTTATAATTATTGCTTCATAGATTTATTGTTCGACACATCGTACATGGATCCCACGGAGCATATTTGGAGTTATAAAATGTTATACAACCCGAGTTGTGACATACACCTGTTATAATTCATGTATTGAACTGTAAAATACTTTACAGTTAATTTATATCACACACACACTTGTTAAATTTTATGTTAGATGCATAATGCATTACTTTACATTTATCGTTATCGGAACTTGCATGTGAAGTTCCTAAGTATATTTTAAGTTTAAATTAATAGGGGTTGAATAAAATATTTATTCAAGAGAATCGCGCGTGCGAAACAGCTTAAAAAGTATTAAATGAATTCGTGAAATGTATCAATCTTTGTGGGGTATTTTGTTAGTCTTTCCAGATTTATAGTCTTATACTAATAATACTTATATTATATTACACATGTTTATTTTAAGCAAGATAAGTAGTACATTGGTTGTCCTGATTAGCGTAACATTTATTATGCAAGAACCCACATTTGCTAAAGTGTTAGTGTATTTTAAATAGTCAGAATAACTGAGGGGGATGATTTTGCGCTTTAATGTGAAGTAAATGGTAATGTTATTTTAAGAATGTTAAAGGGCTTTAATCTGTGCTGGTGGTTAATCCGCAGATTATTTTAATTGCTATTTTTGTATTTCACACAGTCCTGCGCTGGTGGTTAATCCGCGGAATTGTGTGATTATACGTATTACTTTATGATGGTGTTTAAATACACAAAACGTTTAGTATTATTTAATTCCTACGTGTAGATGCATACATCCACGGGAATATGTTTTACTTCACAGATATAAGTTGGGCAAAGTATTTAGTTAATCTGCTAAATCATCTTCTTCATTTGTAAGCATAATTTATCGGTTAGATTATTAAATGGTAGCAGGACATTCTATTCAAGTACTTCATAATAATTAACTGTTGGTTGGTTATTATTTACCGGAACGTAAGTTTAAATTGTCACTTTATTTAATGAGCGCATTATAGCTAAATCATACAGACATAATATCATTTATTATATTATTATAGGTGTACATTAGGGATCTAATGAATCTGGAAATGATGTTAAATATTTCATAAGTTGATGCTGAATATCGTATAATCTCATCAATATTCATTATATTAGATTGAAATAAGGTATGATTAGATTTTAAAAACAGTACCTATGAGAAGTTATTGAAGAAAGTCAATGGACTTATAATTTATTTATTTTATTTGTTTATTTATTATTTTTTATTATAATGTTGGAATTAATTATTAATTTTCATAAATTTGTAAATAAAAGTTGATTTATAATTAAACTTATTGTGCCGTTGCTATGTGTCATTCATAAATCAGAAATCATATACTTTGGATAGAGCATACATTATAGAGCATACATTGAAGTACATACTATCGTCAACATGATATAATAGTTTATAAATATTTTTTGAGAAAACATTTGGATGCTTTTCGTCTTTGGTAGTTTATGATGAGTAAGGTATAATAAAAATCCCATTTACCTTTTCCATCATTGTGGCTTTGCGTATTTGATTTCAATATACAATACAAATTAATTATTAAACTTGTAAACAGATTTCCCAAATAATAACATGATTGAATGTATTTACTTAACGTTTTTAAATTATCATTTGTCAGTAATAAGAGTCTCAGTGATATAATAAACTATAAAAGAACCCAAATATTTATGTTTATTTATTGCAAAGCTTTACCTGGACTAGCATCTACATTAAAAATCATATAGATGGTTTAAAGTTTCATAATTTCATGTAGTTCTACAAATTACGCCATCTTGTACATGGTCGGCCATCGGGTCTCATACAATAAAAATCGCAAATTAAGGTTTGAATATAATAAAATTGCACTTATAATTTATTTAATGTGTTTTATAATACTACTATGATAGGTCTTTGCGGTACACCCTGGCTGCGATTAAATTAAATCATAAAAGTTTATGTTAGATCATTAGTTTGGTCTGTGGTAGGTTGCTCCAGATGTTGAGTGTGGTATTAGGTGCATAAAATAGATAGCATGATATGCTCTTGGTTATAGCTCTTAATAGCTGATAATAATTGAGTGGGACTTGATCAGTGATCGAAGTCACAATTCTTAGTGCACTTACGTTACGTAGTTGGGACCACACAACCAAACGCTTACAATTTTTGGACGCTGCAACGTTCTTCGGCGTAATCTCAGGCAATTTACAGGTTACAATTTATATATATATATATAAGTCATGTGACATCTGATTTTCTATTATTACTATTATATATATATATTTAATAAAAAAAAATCAGGTAATTAAAACAACAACAAAAAGAAAATGTATCAAAGACTTATTGTGTGTAGAAAAGATAATATTTAATTAATTAATGTATGATTGTATTATTATTATTTTAAAGTAACCAGAATCAAAAATAAAATTCATTAAAAAATAAGCCAGGAATGTATATGCTATTAGTGGATGTCAGACAGCATCTGAATGATAAGAAAATATCTTTCAAAGAACAATATCAGAGCATAAGTATGTGTTGTTTATGCAATGAAACCATCCCAGAATACAACAGATAGTAATTGTCAACATAATCTCTCCTGCATTAATGAATTGTCATATATGCTGTTTGAATACATTTGCTATGCATTAAATCAAAGTTCTGTGTTCATTCTGATGTTTCATCATGTAGCATCTACAAAAAAGAATATGTTCTAAAACCTAAGCCTATAGCATATAGCAATATCCAAATTAAAGCCTGCCATTATAGAAGGATATTTGTTATTGTCACAGAACTTATTTAAAATATGCCAGCATATCATATTTCTATAAAGAAATGAGAAGTCAGTCAGTTAATTTACTAGTCGCAGTCGAATAAACTTATAACCAACTGTTACTATTATAAACTATATTCTTTCAGTATAGGAATCAATCTATTTCAAAACTATATCAAAGTTTTAGGCCAGGAATTCTTAGACTATAGGCATTGAATATTATCACTCATCAAGCTCAACTTATAAATTTTTTAACAAAGGGAAAATAAACATTTATTTTTCTTAGAGAGAAGGTAACTAAAGCATTTAGAATTGTATTGTTTTCAAACAGCGATAATTTTTGTTTTTGTTTTTATGTGCATTTGTGTTACATTTAAATTTTTTGTTTTTATTATTAATATCTATAGTGATGTATGTAACAATATTAGATTATTATAGTTATTAGTTTGTATCAATATTCTGTTAATAATGCCCAGAGTTGAGATATTAACCAGGTATG
>JAQFVV010003349.1:0-11802 GCA_028023455.1 Epiperipatus broadwayi | reverse complement strand
TAAATTTCAAAGCTATAAATAGCTAAAATAATAACATTAAAAAAAAAAACAATTTTGCTAATCTTTAATAAAATGGAATAGAGAAGGTTAGTCTAAAAAGTGGCCCAAGTCCTTTATATATCACTTTGGAGTGTCTACAAATAAATCAAGGATTTATTCTAATATATAACAATATTTTAATTCCAAGTGAAAAAGATGAAATTAAGACCTCAAATTAATTCACCAAGATCATTCAGATATAGTTAGAGAAAATGCTCTAACTTACAACTAAATGTTCCAGAGTCAATGCAGAAATAGAAACATTAATTAAAAGATGTTGAGTATGTCAATTTTTATTAAATATTCACCAAAAAAGTATGCATCATGGTCCATAGAAACTGGTTTTGGAAACATATGTGTACTTAATTCATACAGGCCCATTCATGTTCATTCCTGGTTCTTATTAATATAAACTATACATATGTCTCCTATAAAAAGACAATCTCAAAATAGATTTTTTGAAATGAGATTTTCTTGAAATATTAGTGTCAAATAATAAAATTAATTTCATATCATGAAAATTGTAAGGCTATTTAAAGAAATGGAAGATAAAGCTGTTTTAAAAACACCATCTTGCTATTCTGAATCTAATGGAAATGTTGAAAAAACTATTCAACATTTAAGCAAAAATTTATTTAAAGTTTATTTAAATTATCATCTAAAAAAATTCTATTTGAGTTATGTACAAAGTTCTTGCATGAATATATGATTCCTTTAACAGAAACTGGAAAAATCTCTGCTGAAATACTGATAGGATAAAAACTGCATAACAAACTACCTTCACTTTTCCAGAGCAAAGTATGCACATAGTAGATGAAATAAGATTAATATAAAATAAACAATAGTATCTTGGCTAAAAATAACTAAAGAATATATGGATAGAAGGAAAGGTTCTAATAATCTTGTTGAGATAGAATTAGTCCAAATAAGTGTAATACTGTATATAAGAAGCACGTAATCACATTCATTGACACTTTACAAATGTCATGCAATTTAAAAAATCAGTATTATCAAAGATAAAGTCATGCTAATGATAAAATGCTGGAAATAGAAATAGATAAAAGTGAGATTAAAAATCTCAAGTTGAAGATAAGCAAAATGCAGTAATGCCAATCCTAAAGTTAAAACAGGAAATAAAAGATTGTTGATGTAACTCAAACATGAGATAGTAATCTTGAGAATTCGGAGATCATTGGAATAAAAAGAGACTGTTGTGCATGTAAATGTATGTATATAAAATTTGCATATTAATAATCTTGTATTTATATATGACTGATATTTTACTAATATTATATATTGTAGATATATATATATAGTATTCAATTATTTAAAAAAAAAAAATTTTTTTAATAATTCTTTTATACATACAGAGATTTATATGTATAGATTTATTATTATGAATAAGCAGTTCTTTTTGTGATTTATTATATAATATTATTTTTATTAAATAATATGTGTTAAATTTATTTAACTTTCATTTTGTTGAAATAAGGTAAATCAGAAAGGTGTAAAATAAAATTGTTAGATTAGGAGATAAAAATTGTACACGTGTGAAACAATGAATAGATCTGTACAAACACAAAGATGCTTTTACACTTATTCCTGATCGCTATAGATGGCCAGCTTTGTTGTTATCTGTATCTTAAAATTATTTTTACAAAAGAGGTGCTTTGATGTAGATAACGATCAATTATAAGTCGTCATTGATTGTGACCGTCAGACTTGTGAAGCTTTGATTTTTTTTTTAAGATAAAGATTTCCAGATGTTTTTCGCGATATAAACGATTAAAACAATTTTTTTAATCAGTCAGTTATAAATTTTTTAGAGAGATGATCAGTCAGTCTTAAATTTTTTAGAGAGATGATCAGTCAGTCTTAAATTTTTTAAAAGTGAGAGTCACTCAAATTATTATTATTATTTTGAGACTCAACTCAGGCGGTCCTTCCTTGTTATTATTCTTAAGCAGAAATGTAAGCGAACGCTTTAATTTTTTTTTTTTCCTCACTCTTTGAAGGTTGAAAAAAAAGAGAGCAAATGAAATGTGCGTTTATATAAAGCAATTTTCAAGCAATATTAAAGAATAGGAGAGAAATGGAACAAGATTGAATTTATTATAAGTTAGTAATAATTATAAAAATGATATTAACATATTTGGTTTTGCAAAATACAATGCCTCTGCATTGCTAAACCATTTTTTTTCTGCTTCCTGATTAATACAGAATGAGTCAAAATCGCTGATCTGTCTATGAAATCATGTATCCAGTAATAACCAACAAAATGATAGATTTTGACCCCAACCACACAAGCTATATGGAATGCTTTGTTCCTAGTTCCTGTCTTATTAAAAGATCATTGCCTTTCAACCAATGGAGAAGAGGAAATAGGAGGAAGAGAAAATCCATAACAGCCATGTAGAACCAAGTTTGAAGCCATAAATCAAATTTTTTGTTGATTTACCTCAATCATCTAAAGTGTCAACAGCAATTATTTTTTTAAAGAAGAGAGACAAGCAAATCCACCGGTACCTACTTATTCAAAGTACTTATAATAATTTTTTTTTTTAAAATGGTAGAAGGAAGCCAATCAACAGGGAATAATAATGGAATTGAAGAAACAAGTAAAGTCAATTGATTCAGCATTATCTTAAAAGTATCTGCAATAACTTTCTTTTTTTTTTTGTTGTTGTTGGTGAGCAAAGAAAAGCAGTCTGATAATTCAAACTCAGGACATTAATAAGAAGTAAAAAGTAGACGGGTAAATATGAACTTTCTTTAACCGATTTTATTCTTTTGCTTATTAAAAGTAAACCTTAATTTACTGGTCAAAGCAATTTTCTTTTTTGATACAGAAACATTAAAGACTTGTTTATCTATAGTTATTTGCAATATCTCACAACATAGCACAAACATAGTTTAAATCTTTAAACTTAAATTTTTCATTATTTTTTTTTATTATATATTGTAATGTTGAAATGTTTTTTTTTAATTGTTCTTCAGTTGTTAATGATAATGAGCAACCTATAGATATATGCATTTATAATGTTTTTTATTTTTATTTTATCTTGTTGCATATTAAAAAAAAATTAATATATGTATTTTATTTTCTTTCGCTATAAGGTTGCAAAAGAAAAAGATATTTTTATATATGTGATTTTTGGGTATACATTTTAAACATATATGTTAACATTACCGAATGCGTGAATGTGTAACTGCTTATCCAAACACATTAAAGAATAGGTTATATATGATTAGTTTAAAATAGTAAATTAAAAAGTAGGGCATTACATTTGAATGGAAATGAAATAGCATATACAAGTTACACCTGAAATTTATTTTATGATATGATAAGTAAGAAAATTCTTAAATAAGCATTTATAGAATATGTATTTTTTTTTAATATTGATTTAAGTCAGCTTATTTTGAGATATCAAGAAAAATGACAAACCTATATATTAAGTTTATTCGCTTATACTTATGTAAATTTATTATGTTAATAAGCCATTTATTTAATTGTCGATTTGACTTTAAAGAAGAAAAGAAAGAGTAGTAGTGTTAATAAAATATAATTATATATCTTAATTGGTTTCCGAGTTATTATTAAGAATATTGTGTTTTGTTTTTTTTTTTTTTTTCTTAATTCTATCATTTTAATTCAGCATCATTGCTCGCAGTTATTAAGTATTACCATTCGTATATATTGAGCAATCACTTGCAAATATTAAGCGTCTGCAAAATAATAGGTAAACTAGAATGTTGATATTTAAGTATTTAAGGATTATGCTTGAGAATAACCAAATTTTGATAATTATAGTTTAACATAGAAAGCTAAAATTGTGTTGTGTCCATGAATTTAGATCATCCTCATCAAAGATGGATATCATGTTATTAGTTAAAAATGTTTCAAATAATACTATATAAAAGTTATGATCGCCATCAATCATCATTAATAAATTATAATCATTAAATTTAATGTTTAGCGTAATGAATATGTTTTAGTAAATAGGGGTTTATAGAAAATTGAATATTATGCAAAGAGATTCATGGTGATCAATCATCACCATTAGTATTATTAAATCCCAGTATGAAATATGATAATTTTAATAGATGCCTATAAGTTTATAAAGATGAATTTATTGTTGTGAGTTTATTGATAAGCCATGGCTGGTATCATCATCACTATTATAATCATTATTGTGATATCACTATTATTATCATTATTATGATATTATTATCATCATCATCATTATTACCTTTATTGTGATAAATAATTTAGTTAAATGGCCATCAATATCAATAATGGTCTTCACATGCTTGTTTGGAAGCCATTAATAGGATTATACATGTCTGTTCATCAATATACGCTAATGAGCTAGCAATGTCTATAAGAATCTTTGATCTATAGTATAAACTTTGGTAATATTGGGATCTTATAATTTTATCAATATAGATAAAATGTAAGAATGTCATTTTTGTTCAATAGTCATCCAAGTCATGTGTAATAAATATGTACTGAATGAGTTTGAACTCAAGTACACTATAAATAGATACTTATCTAGATTGAAAACAATCTAGTGGCGCTCATGGGAAAACACATGTACTTAGCTAAACTGAATAAAGAGTGATACCATCCCTTTCCAACTTCATAATATTAGTTTTATAAAATATATTTTTTTATAAGTTGTCATGAATAGCACCAGTGTGTGCATATGACCATGAATGGTCTTATATATTTGGAAAGAAGGATAGGAAGGATTCTTTGTTAGAAGAACCTAGTATTGGAGATAAGCATAAGGCACTCCAGAAATCTCACAGTGGGTACTTTTATTCAGTTGCTATGTTTAATATTATTTTTATTAGATGACAATGTCCAGTATGTTTTATTGTTCAAATGACTGCCCCAATATATAAATAAATACCAAGAATCTTTAATGCTGATATTTTCTTTGTCTATGCTATGATGAATTGAAATAGCTACAAATTATAATTACAAATACATATCTTTTATATTAATTTAATAATTACAAAAACATATTTATGTTAATTGATAAATATTGATACAAATGGCAATTGATTGATAAAAAAATTGTTACAATATGTATGTATATATTATTAATAATTTATCACACACTAGAAGTGGTGAATATATATATATATGTTTATCACAAATAATGCAATCAGTATATTTTAGTGTAAGAAATCATGTGAGATATTTTACCAAAAGATTGATATAATCTTTCCTAATAAACTAACTGATGAAAAAAACCAGGTGGACTCCACAGAAAAATGTATATCTTCAGATTAAAGGAAGATTCAGAAAAACCTCCCAAAAGTGAATTTGTAGAGTGGAGTCAGTTCCGCTTAAGCAGACTATTTCTTTGCATTCTATTACTGTAGTCAAGAAATGAATATAAAAACTTTCACAAAGAGAAGCCGCCTTTTTAGTTATTTATGTAAAACATAGTCCGTAAATGGGTGGTTATTATGTATATTATAGAATTGTAAGTATTTAGTTGTCACTTTTGTATATTAATTGTAAGCAGTATAATCTAAAACAGGGGTTCCAACCCTGTGCCTATGGGCACAAATATTCCTATGGAATGATTTGTGTGTGCTCACCACTATTTTACAAACACAGAAAAGATTTTATTTAAATTTCATTTTAACCAATCATCAGAAAACAAGAAAGCTGACAACAAAGCAAACAATGAAAAAGGAGAGCATCACTGACATTATTAATGCAATGTAATGTTTTTAAGACTAGCAGCAATGTAATACAATCAACAGTTGGTAATTAATAACATAAAACAAAATCAACAATAATATGTGTAACAGACATGGCGCCATCTACAATGCCAACAAGAGTTTACACTGCAGTTATGAATTGTGATCATTATTATTTCTGTTAAATTTATAATTTAATTAAAACTATAAGTATTTTTTTGAAAACAGAATTTTCTTTTTATTTTATTTTAATAGTACATATGCAAAAGGAAGTCTTGAAAATCCACAATTGTTTTGCCTAAATTTATAAAACAAGGAACAATTGTGTACTATTAAATTTTCAATAAAATTTTATTAGTTTAAAAAAATCTTTTCTGTGTTTGTAAAATAGTGGTGAGCACACACAAATCATTCCATAGGAATATTTGTACCCTTAGGCCTGGGAGTTGGAACCCTGTTTAGATTATATTGCTTACAATTAATATACAAAAGTGACAACTAAATACTTGCAATTCTATAATATACAAGTAATAACCACCCATTTACGGACTATGTTTTACACAAACAACTAAAAAGGCGGCTTCCTCTTTTTTGGCCAGTTTTTATATTCATTTCTTGACTACAGTAATAGAATGCAAAGAAATGGTCTGCTTAAGCGGAACTGACTCCACTCTCTACAAATTCACTTTTGGGAGGTTTTTCTGAATCTTCCCTTTAATCTGAAGATATACATTTTTCTGTGGAGTCCACCTGGTTTTTTTCATCAGTTAGTTTAATAGGAAAGATTCTGTCAATCTTTTGGTAAAATATCTCACATGATTTCTTACACTAAAGAAATATACTGATTGGCATTATTTTGTGATAAACATATATATATATATTCACCACTTCTAGTTGTGTGAGTAAATTATTAATAATATATATATATATATTGTAACAATTTTTTAAATCAATTGCCATTTGTAACAATATTTATCAATTAATATAAATATGTATTTGTAATTATTAAATTAATATAAAAGATATGTATTTGTAATTATAATTTGTAGCTATTTCAATTCATCATAGCATAGACAAAGAAAATATCAGCATTAAAGATTCTTGGTATTTATTTATATATTGGGGCAGTCATTTGAACAATAAAACATACTGGACATTGTCATCTAATAAAAATAATATTAAACATAGCAACTGAATAAAAGTACCCACTGTGAGATTTCTGGAGTGCCTTATGCTTATCTCCAATACTAGGTTCTTCTAACAAAGAATCCTTCCTATCCTTCTTTCCAAATATATAAGACCATTCATGGTCATATGCACACACTGGTGCTATTCATGACAACTTATAAAAAAATATATTTTATAAAACTAATATTATGAAGTTGGAAAGGGATGATATCACTCTTTATTCAGTTTAGCTAAGTACATGTGTTTTCCCATGAGCGCCACTAGATTGTTTTCAATCTAGATAAGTATCTATTTATAGTGTACTTGAGTTCAAACTCATTCAGTACATATTTATTACACATGACTTGGATGACTATTGAACAAAAATGACATTCTTACATTTTATCTATATTGATAAAATTACAAGATCCCAATATTACCAAAGTTTATACTATAGATCAAAGATTCTTATAGACATTGCTAGCTCATTAGCGTATATTGATGAACAGACATGTATAATCCTATTAATGGCTTCCAAACAAGCATGTGAAGACCATTATTGATATTGATGGCCATTTAACTAAATTATTTATCACAATAAAGGTAATAATGATGATGATGATAATAATATCATAATAATGATAATAATAGTGATGTCATAATAATGATTATAATAGTGATGATGATACCAGCCATGGCTTATCAATAAACTCACAACAATAAATTCATCTTTATAAACTTATAGGCATCTATTAAAATTATCATATTTCATACTGGGATTTAATAATACTAATGGTGATGATTGATCACCATGAATCTCTTTGCATAATATTCAATTTTCTATAAACCCCTATTTACTAAAATATATTCATTACGCTAAACATTAAATTTAATGATTATAATTTATTAATGATGATTGATGGCGATCATAACTTTTATATAGTATTATTTGAAACATTTTTAACTAATAACATGATATCCATCTTTGATGAGGATGATCTAAATTCATGGACACAACACAATTTTAGCTTTCTATGTTGAACTATAATTATCAAAATTTGGTTATTCTCAAGCATAATCCTTAAATACTTAAATATCAACATTCTAGTTTACCTATTATTTTGCGGACGCTTAATATTTGCAAGTGATTGCTCAATATATATGAATGGTAATACTTAATAACTGCGAGCAATGATGCTGAATTAAAATGATAGAATTAAGAAAAAAAAAAAAAAAAAACACAATATTCTTAATAATAACTCGGAAACCAATTAAGATATATAATTATATTTTATTAACACTACTACTCTTTCTTTCCTTCTTTAAAGTTAAATCGACAATTAAATAAATGGCTTATTAATATAAAAAATTTACATAAGTATAAGCAAATAAACTTAATATATAGGTTTGTCATCTTTCCTGATATCTCAAAATAAGCTGACTTAAATCAATATTAAAAAAAAATACATATTCTATAAATGCTTATTTAAGAATTTTCTTACTTATCATATCATAAAATAAATTTCAGGTGTAACTTGTATATGTCATTTCATTTCCATTCAAATGTAATGCCCTACTTTTTAATTTACCATTTTAAACTAATCATATATAACCTATTCTTTGATGTGTTTGGATAAACAGTTACACATTCACGCATTCGGTAATGTTAACATATATGTTTAAAATGTATACCCAAAAATCACATATATAAAAATATCTTTTTCTTTTGCAACCTTATAGCGAAAGAAAATAAAATACATATATTAATTTTTTAATATGCAACAAGATAAAATAAAAATAAAAAACATTATAAATGCATATATCTATAGGTTGCTCATTATCATTAACAACTGAAGAACAATTAAAAAAAAACATTTCAACATTACAATATATAATAAAAAAAATAATGAAAAATTTAAGTTTAAAGATTTAAACTATGTTTGTGCTATGTTGTGAGATATTGCAAATAACTATAGATAAACAAGTCTTTAATGTTTCTGTATCAAAAAAGAAAATTGCTTTGACCAGTAAATTAAGGTTTACTTTTAATAAGTAAAAGAATAAAATCGGTTAAAGAAAGTTCATATTTACCCGTCTACTTTTTACTTCTTATTAATGTCCTGAGTTTGAATTTTCAGACTGCTTTTCTTTGCTCACCAACAACAACAAAAAAAAAAAGAAAGTTATTGCAGATACTTTTAAGATAATGCTGAATCAATTGACTTTCTTGTTTCTTCAATTCCATTATTATTCACTGTTGATTGGCTTCCTTCTACCATTTAAAAAAAAAAGTTATTATAAGTACTTTGAATAAGTAGGTACCGGTGGATTTGCTTGTCTCTCTCCTTTAAAAAAAATAATTGCTGTTGACACTTTAGATGATTGAGGTAAATCAACAAAAAATTTGATTTATGGCTTCAAACTTGGTTCTACATGGCTGTTATGGATTTTCTCTTCCTCCTATTTCCTCTTCTCCATTGGTTGAAAGGCAATGAGCTTTTAATAAGACAGGAACTAGGAACAAAGCATTCCATATAGCTTGCGTGGTTGGCTTCAAAATTTATCATTTTGTTGGTTATTACTGGATACATGATTTCATAGACAGATCAGCGATTTTGACTCATTCTGTATTAATCAGGAAGCAGAAAAAAAATGGTTTAGCAATGCAGAGGCATTGTATTTTGCATAACCAAATATGTTAATATCATTTTTATAATTATTACTAACTTATAATAAATTCAATCTTGTTCCATTTCTCTCCTCTTCTTTAATATTGCTGGAAATTGCTTTATATAAACGCACATTTCATTTGCTCTTTTTTTTTCAACTTTCAAAGAGTGAGGAAAAAAAAAAAATTAAAGCGTTCGCTTACATTTCTGCTTAAGAATAATAACAAGGAAGGACCGACTGAGTTGAGTCTCAAAATAATAATAATAATTTGAGTGACTCTCACTCTAAAAAAATTTAAGACTGACTGATCATCTCTTTAAAAAAATTTATGACTGACTGATCATCTCTTTAAAAAAATTTAAGACTGACTGATTAAAAAAATTGTTTTAATCGTTTATATCGCGAAAAACATCTGGAAATCTTTATCTTAAAAAAAAAATCAAAGCTTCACAAGTTTGACGGTCACAATCAATGACGACTTATAATTGATCGTTATCTACATCAAAGCACCTCTTTTGTAAAAATAATTTTAAGATACAGATAACAACAAAGCTGGCCATCTATAACCATCAGAAATAAGTGTAAAAGCATCTTTGTGTTTGTACAGATCTATTCATTGTTTCACACGTGTACAATTTTTATCTCCTAATCTAACAATTTTATTTTACACCTTTCTGATTTACTTTATTTCAACAAAATGAAAGTTAAATAAATTTAACACATATTATTTAATAAAAATAATATTATATAATAAATCACAAAAAGAACTGCTTATTCATAATAATAAATCTATACATATAAATCTCTGTATGTATAAAAGAATAAAAAAAATTTTTTTTTTTTTTAATAATTGAATACTATATATATATGTCTACAATATATATATATTAGTAAAATATCAGTCATATATAAATACAAGATTGTTAATATGCAAATTTTATATACATACATTTACATGCACAACAGTCTCTTTTATTCCAATGATCTCAATTCTCAAGATTACTATCTCATGTTTGATTACATCTATAGTCTTTATTTCCTGTTTTTTCTTTAGGATTGGCATTACTGCATTTTTGCTTATCTTCAACTTGAGATTTTTAATCTCACTTTTATCTATTTCTATTTCAGCATTTTATCATTAGCACAGCTTTATCTTTGATAATACTGATTTTTTAAATTGCATGACATTTGTAAAGTGTCAATGAATGTGAATTACGTGCTTCTTATATACAGTATTACACTTATTTGGACTAATTCCTCTCATTTTGATTATTAGAACCTTTCACTTCTATATCCATATATTCTTTAGTTATTTTTAGCCAAGATACTATTATTTATTTAATATTAATCTTATTTCATCTGCTATGTGCATACTTTGCTCTGGAAAGTGAAGGTAGTTTGTTATGCAGTTTCAATCCTATTAGTATTTCAGCAGAGATTTTTTCAGTTTCTCCCAATAGGAATCATATATTATGCAAGAACTTTGTACATAACTCAAATAGAATTTTTAGATGATAAATTTAAATAAACTTTAAATAAATTTTTGCTTAAATGTTGAATAGTTTTTTCAACATTTCCAATAGATTCAGAATAGCAAGATGGTGTTTTTAAAACAGCTTTATCTTCATTTCTTTAAATAGCCTTACAATTTCATGATATGAAATTAATTTTATTATTTGACACTAATATTTCAAGAAAATCTCATTTCAAAAAATCTATTTTGAGATTGTCTTTTCATAGGAGACATATGTATAGTTTATATTAATAAGGGCAGGAATGAACATGAATGGGCCTGCATAAGATTAAGTACACATATGTTTCCAAAAGCAGTTTCTATGGACCATGATGCATACTTTTCCGGTGAATATTTAATAAGAATTGGGCATACTCAACATCTTTTAATTAGTATTTCATTTATGCATTGACTCTAGAACATTTAGTTGTAAGGATTAGAGCATTTTTCTCTAACTATATCTGAATGATCTTGGTGAATTAATTTGAGGTCTTAATTTCATCTTTTCACTTAGGAATTAAAATATTGTTATATATTAGAATAAATCCTTGATTTATTTGTAGACACTCAAAGTGATATATAAAGGACTTGGGCCACGCTTTTAGACTGCTTTTCTCTATTCATTTTATTAAAGATTATAAAATTATTTTTTTTAATGTTATTATTTTGCTATTTATAGCTTTGAAATTTAG
>JAQFVV010003348.1:0-11810 GCA_028023455.1 Epiperipatus broadwayi | reverse complement strand
TATATATATATATATATAGTTAAAACGAAGATTTGCACGGGTTAAATATATAAAATACATATTTTGCGGGTTCATCCGTGTTAAAAACTTTTAATATCAATTTACTGACGTTTCGACTTGGTCACACAAGCCATCCACAGAGTTATTAAGTCTTTCTACCTTTTTATAACTCTGTGGATGGCTTGTGTGACCAAGTCGAAACGTCAGTAAATTGATATTAAAAGTTTTTAACACGGATGAACCCGCAAAATATGTATTTTATATATTTAACCCGTGCAAATCTTCGTTTTAACATTACTAACCTCTACGGGGAGGAAATTTTCAAAGGTCTTTCTACCTTTTTATAACTCTGTGGATGGCTTGTGTGACCAAGTCGAAACGTCAGTAAATTGATATTAAAAGTTTTTAACACGGATGAACCCGCAAAATATGTATTTTATATATATATATATATATATATATATATATATATATATATATATATATATATATATATATATATAAGTGAAATAAATATTCTAATCGTGCTCATACGAGTCTGTATTTATTATATTCAGATATAAATGAAAGAAATTTATTATTAATGATTTTATTAATGAAATACTTTTATGATTCTTATTAATTAGTCATCATTGGGGCATCAAATGTTTTATTTTAATTACAATGATTCTGAAAAGTTAAATAAATGCTATTCAACGATATTCTTTTCTTTTAATATAACTTTAGTTAGTTAGTAATTGAAACATAATTATTTTTATTTTGTTTTAAAATAATTAATTTTAAATCATCTATTTTTTTTTGGAAATAAATGTATATTGATATTTTAATTTGACTATACTTGTTAAATTTATTTATTTGATATCATTAACTCACGAGACTCAATCGCTCAGACAATGTTAGAATATTGAATACTAGCATAATAGTATAATGTTTGAATGAGTTTGACTTAAGACCTGATTTTTTCTTATTTAAATTCTTTAATGAGTGGAATATTATGTAAATAAATAAATAATATAATACAATTATTAAATTGATAGTAAATTTATATTTTATTAAAATATATAACAATACTACTCATAAAAGGATTCTTCCTCAAGTAAATAATGGTCTTAAATATTTAGGCTGTATTTTATTAATAATGAATGGGTTTATTATTTATATATCAAGCTTAATATATATAAATAGTTTTCGTACTAAAAGTTTCATAACTGAAAGACAGTAAAATTATTTTTAATATCAACTGCAAATGCATCCATACCTTTCCTTAAATATTTGATAAATTTTTTTTTCTTCTCATTCTTCCTCATTATATAGTGAACAACCACTACACTGTGTTAGATATATCCATAAATTTTTATATTCCCATATATATACTTTATCCACATGAATAAAGACGTCTGAAAAGATAGATGACCCATCAACCAAGATGCATTATTGTGATGATCAGACCTGTTCAGTGGATACAGATCACTAGCTTCATATATCGTTAATAAATTCATTCAATATTTATCAAGTTATTACAACTTAGTTCAAAAGTGCCAAATATTCTGAACTTGCAGCTATTCTATTGTTATTTTTATAAATAAATATCTAATAATTATTACTATATATTTATTAGATTAAAAATTATCAAGTCCTTTTTAACCTAAATGTACACTTTAAAATTTAATTAAAATTAGCATATCTAATTATTATTTAAAACAATGATATGATATAATTAATTCTCATTTTTTTCCATGTATAATATTATCCTCATAAATATTAGTCATATGACTCAAGTAATCTGAACAGAACAAATGACAGTTTGTGGTTACTATTTTCATAAGTCTTTACTATTCTTTTTTAACATTTATCAATATCAGATTATTACAATGTAATCTAAATATGTCAAACAACTGATGAGTGCTACTTCAACTGAAATGCATCTTGGGAATCACTTACTTTTCTCAGATGTGCTTAAAATATATATGTGAAATAGAAAGTTATAATTATATTCTAGATAAAAAAGAAGTCAAGTTAAGTTAATTATCTCTTGTGATTGGGTTTTGTAATGAAAGTTATATTATTTCTTAATTAAAGTTTAAAGTATATATTTAAATTAAATATATGATAATGTCTAGTCTTCCAGAAAATATCAGTTGTGTATGCTGGAGGTATGTTATTTTTGATTTAAATTACAACTATTTGATATTGATAAATATTGAAAAAGAAGAATAAAGATATGTGAAATTGGGACCTGTAGTGACTAAAGAGTTCTGGTTCAGCTTGAAGTATATCTTGGTTTTCATGTATCTTTCTCAGATGTCTTTATTCATGTGAATAACATATAGATGATAAAAAAGTTATAAGTATATTAAACATGAAAGAAAATAAAATGTTGTTTGTTGTGTTTAATAATAATAGACATATTAATCTTTAATTCAAATTTAAAGTGTTTATTTGGGCTAATGATGACATGATAGTTTCTTTGCTAATAAATCTTAACTAATAATCACTAAGATTTTTATCTGGAAATAATGGGGCACAATTATGAATTCCAAAAGTTTGGCATTTTTATATTAAATTATAAGAATATATTTATCTATTCTATATCTATAAAATGATTAGTGAAACCAAAGAAGTACCAAACATTGTAGTTTGCTAAAAATTCTGGATGTAGATTGTTAATATAAAAATAAAATGTACCCCCTTATTAAAAAACAAACTACTGTTAAAAGTTTGACAGAAAAGAGCATTTGTAATAAAAAAATACAATATTCTGAAAAGTAATAACAATTTTTTATTTAATAATAAATTTGCGGTGGAACAGTTAATTATATGTCCAAAAAAGTTGTATTTTATGAAATAGTTATGGACTTATTTAATGTGAGGAAAAATAGAAGTCAAATTTCTCCTCATAGATAACATAATACTTTATTATGAACATTTTTGGCAATTCTTTTATAAGATTCTGATGCACAAGATTTCAGAATTAAATCCGGGTATAATAAAACTTTTAAGCAGAAATATAATATTGAATTTCAAACACCTTACACATTTCACTTTTCAGCAAAAAAAGTTTTATTATTGATTACAGTTTCGACTGTACCATGCAGTCTTCATCAGATCTACAAAATTACATTGTTAGCAAAAAATATTAATAATTACATAACAGTAAATTTTCTCTGACCCAAATCTAAAAAAACCCCAATCATAATCAGTATTATTATTATTATTATTATTATTATTATTATTATTATTATTATTATTATTATTATTATTATTATTATTATTATTATTATTATTATTATTATTATTATTATTATTATTATTATTATTATTATTATTATTATTATTATTATTATTATTATTATTATTATTATTATTATTATTATTATTATTATTATTATTATTATTATTATTATTATTATTATTATTATTATTATTATTATTATTATTATTATTATTATTATTATTATTATTATTATTATTATTATTATTATTATTATTATTATTATTATTATTATTATTATTATTATTATTATTATTATTATTATTATTATTATTATTATTATTATTATTATTATTATTATTATTATTATTATTATGTTTCAAAGCAAAACTTTATTGAGTCTAAAAAGTTACAGAGTCATATATTGATTTTTACAAATGAAAAACAAATTACAACTTTCAGTATATAAGTCTTTATCTTTTCTGCATACTTTTTTTTTCTTCTTGTTTTTAAATTTGATCTTCTATTTAGTTCAGTTTATGCTTGCATTTTTTTTTAAATTGGAAAAAATGCTGATGTTGAAAATGTCATCATCTATCTTATTGGTCTTTATATTTTATAGACTGGATCTTTGTTTCAAGTGTGACCATGTGGCTGCAAATATATCTGGTTGAGCTAGGATGCTGTCTCTTTTTCTTAACAGTTCTAGTTTTATTGAATATGTTGCTGGGTGGCATCGAGGGTTATTGGCAAGTGCAAAAGTGCATCTGGTGCACCAGTGGGCATAAAGGCTGTATGTTGCTGCACGAATAGCAGGGTTGTTGCTTTTTTTAAATGTATTTATTATTTCATCAATTGAAATGATAGCCTTTCTGTATGTGGTAAACATTGTGCGACATATTGTTTCTAGGGCACTGCAGGAATGAAGAAAATGATCGTGTGTCTCTTCTTCTCTATGACATAGCCCGCACATGGGGTCTATATTTGTATAGAATCTATGAAATCTAAGGAAATGGGTTGTGGGTAGAGCATTGAGATTAAGCTTAAGTAGAAAATCGAATAATTTTGGTTCTAACAACCATTTTCTGAATTGTTGCAGTAGTTGCCTGTTGTCTATTCCAAGAACTGATGGATGTAGATTGGGTGTCTGGTTTGGATGTAGTATATTGTAAGTGTCCCAGTATGTATACTTGTTGTCATTATTGAGTGATATTTTGTTGTAGACTGGCTTGAGTTCTTCAATCAGTGTGGATAGATATCCATATGAAGAGGGTGGTCTGTCTGTGGGTATTATACTGATTACACACTCCAGGTCTGGAAATCTTTTTATGGTTGCTGTTATTAGATTTACTGATTTCTGTGTGTAAAAAACACTGATTGTATGGAGTCCAAGTCCATTGCTATGTGGTGGTCTGCTCAGATTTTTTAAAGAGATTGCCACTGTCTTTCTCTTCCATATTAGTTTGTTACAGATTGACAAGATTTTAGATATGAATGTTTTTGCAAATTTGATTATAGGTGTATAGTATGTAATTTTTGTAATTATAAGTTGATTAAATAGTGCTATCTTTGCATATATTGACAGGTATGACTTTTCAAGTGAAGCTGTGATTTTTTCAGCATCTTTTTTTAATTTATTTTGAATTTTTTGCCTCATTCCATTGGTTCCAAGGTAGAATGGGAAACCAAGAAAAGCAGATGGTTTACCATTAAACATCTCTGTACAGTGCTTGCCTGTGTATATTGACCATGCAGCAGTTTTATTTGTGTTAATTTTTAAATTAAAATTTGAGGTATAATTCTTGATTATCTCTTGTAATATGGGGAGGTTCTTTTTAGAGGGGAGGAAAATGGTTACATCGTCCATATTGTACCGGTATAAATCCACCACGCTTACTCATACCCAGTACCCGAGTTCAAACCCAGTACACGTTTAAGAATAAATTCCCAAAACGCCAACTGAATTCAAACCCAAACCCCGGCATGACCAACTGATGATGACTTTACACCAGCACAGGGTTATCCCTTTTCTAGCTCAGCTTAGAACATGGACAAATTCTTACAGTTAATGATATATAGGTTTATTAGACTCTAGACACTGGGACGGTCATTCATGTAACGTATATATTTAAGTTGCCAATACAGACAGTAAATGGCTAAATAAACTTAGAGAGTAATAAGGTGGAGGACACAAAGATTAAGATTAAATAAAGTGTTTAATAAGCAAAATATAAAGCATATAAATATAGTGTTAAATAAGACAAATAGAAAGCACATGAATATAGTGTTATATAACAGAAATATACAGCATATAAATATAGTGTTATACAGTACGGTAAGACTTCATAAATCCTCTTGTATTTGGCTACTAGTCTTTAGTGAACGTTTTATTTAATAAACAAACTTATGCCAATAGCTGGATAGTTAAATGATTGACGGGTGGTTAAGAGAATCAGAGTATTTGAGCACTGGAAAAATATTTACCTAAAGATTTTTATTAACTTATTTTATTAGAATAGGCTCGAGCCGGAACGTAGACGAACAGTGGAGGTGGTTTTATATAAATACAACATAAGAGATAGATGTGCTGGTGGTTTTATATAAATACGACATGGAAGATAGATGAACTGGTGGTTGCCTGGATTCAAGAGCCCTACAGTAATCAATTGCGGTGCATTAACGGAATACCGGGCGGCTTGTACTTTGACAAGGCTTAATGCCCCCAAGTAGTTCCGGGACACGACAACCAGCCGGGGTTATTTCGAACCCCGGTGATCCAAGAGATTACCGGGAAAGAAAACTGCTTTCATTCCCCAATGGTAGAATGGCGAGACGCTAACTTCAGCGAAGGGAAGGCATTGCCACAGACGTGAAGGACGAATACTTGAAGCGGATTTTTTAAAAGAAATTATATAAAACCTGGAAACTATTTGTCTGTTTCTACGCCACAGGCTGAGATCCTTATCCCAATAAAAACATAGCGAAATTAACTGACGGTGAGAACAAAGATTAGTTAAATTTACTCTGAAACTCTAACCCTTCGGGTTGACAGGCGGTAGCGATAGTATCAAATTACGCAATGAATTATTTCTCATATTATACATAACATTAATGAACACTTTGAAACGATTATATATATATATTTAAGATTAAAACTTAGATTGTAATTTTATAACAACTGAACATAGAATAATAAAGTGATTTAACATTTACTAACTCGGAATGTGAAAGAATATTTAATTCAGAACATGAAATTACTTTTAACTTGAATTGATCATTATTACACATAGTTGGAAATATTACTATTGGCATTGTTTGTCCATGAAACAAGCAACATAAGAAAATATAAATGCTTTCATTTAAATGATTATTACGATTAATTACAAATGTTATAAATTATTTCTAAAGACTAGAACGGAGGATTAAAAAAAAAAAGAAAAGAAAATTTACTGACAGGTTAAATAATAGCATTATAAATGATATAAAGACTTACATATGATTCACTTGATTAATAATATTAAGCACGGAAGAAAATTAAAGTTCATGCTACAAAGTTCTCTTTTTCTTCATCCAGCTTGGCTTGTAACGTAGGCGCGCATTTTTGAAAGTTATTTGTAAGGCATAGTAAATTTTGAGATTGGAAGTTGGAAATTCTGAAGTATATGAAACATGATCAAACAGCGGCACGAGGATCCATATTGGCGGGCAGAGACCAGCTCCTGGCAATTAGCCCATGAACATGGCGATTCACTGGTAAACTTCTTAATAAGAGTATTTGAATTATTATTAACTGCTGTGTTGTCTCGAGACTACCTACTCTCAAACACGACCAAAGTTAGAATGTAAGTTTTTTCTTAGAATTGGCCACTGCTGACCTTTCCGACTTGTTTTTGTTTTAGGCTCCGCCTACTTTCTCTAGCCTTTAGCGATGCAGCTTGACCAACAATCAATTATCCATTTCTTGTTTTTCAGCAATCTTTTAATTTAATATGCCATTTTTAAATCGGTACAGTAATTACATATAAAAATTCCTTACTAATTTTGAATACAACTTAATTGCTTTGTACATTTGTGCAATTAGATTTTAATTAAAAACACTGATCAAAGGAATGTGATTTTTGATCAGTATTTTTAAACGACTTTATACAATTTTAAAACTAAAATTTAAAACAAATACGCCCGCACTGAAACTTTAAATTAAATGATATAAATTCACAAACCACGCACACACAAATATTATTTCGTGGTCTGTGACATTTATATACGGGATCTTTACATATTTATTTATAACTATAAAATACATAACTAAATTTTATTATAATTTGAAATAGACAAAACCTCACTGCGGGCGAACAGTGGTTTGAATTACCGTACATGAAAACACATGAAACGAAGATCGGTTCTCCGATCTGTCTGTTTCAATATAGGCTATGCATGATATATTTAAAGCAGTGTTTTGAATTTGAATGCCTTTTATTTTTTTCTGTATCTCTATTAATAGAGAATTTATATATATATTGTAAAGAGCAAGGCACTTAGAGGGATCCTTGTGGGATGGATTGACTCGGTCTGAAGGCTGGTGATTTTTTTCCATTCAATGTGATGTGAATTTCATGGCTGAGTAGCAGATTGGCTATTATATATAGTAGGGATGGAGGTGTTGTTGTTTTTTTCAGCACATCTAATAATTTGGCTATAGGCACTGAGTCAAAAGCTGCCTCAATGTCTAGTTGAACTATAATTGGTGCATATTTATTTCATTTTTTTACTACTTCGATAATTGTTTTGTACATTAAGGCACCCTGGCCAATGGATGATCCTTTTTTGGCATATTGTGCTGATGATAACACAGGGAGTATGTGTTGTTCTATTTTTTCCTTTATCACTCTTTCAAGAATTTTTATTCCTAAAGGTCCCATTGAAATTGGTCATAGATTAGATAAAGATGATATTGCTGTTGGTTTTTTGTTAAATGGAACCATTGCAATTGGGTATAGACTTTGTATGTTGTAAATTTTTTGGGATATGTAATTGGCTAGATCGCACAGGTATTTTGCTGTGAAGTGACTAAGGTGTTTGAACACAAATTTGGGAATTCCTTGTGGTCCTGGGTGACATGTGTTTGTTATTGTTGCAAGTTGAAATACAATGTCAGTTGTTGTTATTGGTGTGTCTGTTTCAGGGTCTCCAAATATGTCTTCATTTGGTATGTACCCTCTCTGTTTTTGCAGTTTTTTTTTAAAAGTGTTGATATATTGGGTTTATCATGTTATGTCCAGCTGTTATAGAGCCATCTATTTCAAGTGCCATAGGCACTCTGACTGTGGATGGGTATCCCAATGCCCACCGTATGTATGCTCTGGTCCAAGTATGTTGTTGTGTAAGGCATATTTTTTCTTTTTTATTGCTACATATTGCTTTAGTGTATTGCATGTATTGTTGTACATTTCTGTAAGTTTTTTTAATTTGTGTTTGATTATCTGTAGTTGGTCTGGAAATGGTTATTCTTTTATGTAGTTCATCTGCCAATGCTAATAATCTGGTGGGGGGTGTTGAGTTGCAGGTAATATGATTGATGTTGAAAGAAAGTATATTGGTGAATGCTATATACTTTTGTACTGGATCGAGTGACATGTTTTGAAGTTTTTGGAGCATTATATATGTTTCTGAATATAAGAATTCAGTTGTTTGTGCTGGAAGAAGTATTCGCATAGTCTTTTGGAGGGCTATTGTTGTATTCTGTATTTTTGTTAGGTCGAGGGTGATGAACTGAGCAGCATGATCTGAGATTATAGATGGACAGAGTTCAAGATTAAAATAATGATGTAACATTGGTGAGTAGAAACACAAATCAATAAGTGACTTATATCTATTGTTATTAAAAGATATTGAGTTTGATGGGAGAAAGCCCTCAGCACTCATAAGTGGGATTGTTATTTGATGGATCCATTTGGTGACAAAAGTTTGGTAGGTCATGTTGAAATCTCCCAGGAGTATTATGGGATTTGGTGTTGCTGTAAGCATTGAATTTATTGTTGCTATTATTCTGGAGATGATGACAGGGCCTGGTGGTATATATACAAATACTAGGTTAAGTGTGATATTTTTATGATGGAGTGTTAATATGATAAGATTAGAGTCAATATATATAATTTTAAAAGAATCGAAAGGGCAGTTGTGGGAAATAATTATGCCTGTGCCACCTGATGGTGATGATGATTGCCTTGAGCAGGCACAAAAACCTTGGCTGACTAAATATTTTGATGGATCAATTTGAGAGCTGCTGTATATTTTTGTTTCCAAAAGCCCCAGTATGTGTGGTTGTGTTGTATGTAACCATTTTTTGAGATCAAAAAGTTTTTTGGTGGCATTTAAGCCTCTAATGTTGAGAGATCCAATTTTTATCTTCATGTTTTAAATAATTTTTTAACAGGGTATTGATTTTTATTTTATTTTTAATACTAAATTTTTGTTTATATTGCAGTAGATGGATGCTGATACATATTTAAGACATTGTTGGGTTTATTATCAGTTTTTCTTTCATTTAATATTGCTTCAGACTCTATACAGGCAATTTGTGATGAAACCGAACAGGTGTCCATTTGTTGTTGGCTTACATCCATTTCTATTTCATCATTTTCTAAATTGTATATGTCTGATGAGTTGTGCTTTTGGTCTGTTTTTTTTTGCCTTTTTGGATTCATGATTTTTTGGTGGTCTACCTGGCTTTCTTTTTCCCTCTGGTGTATTCTCTTGAATAGGTGGAAGAGGGGCTTCTATTGCATCCATTATGTTTGATGCAGTTTTGTTTATAATTGTAGTTTTTTTTATTATTGGTATCTTTATATTATCTGGATTTATATTTTCATTATATAACTGTGTGTGTTTACTTTCTGTTTGTTGATTTTTACTTGGTACACATTTTGTTTTATTGAGATGCTGATCCTGTGATGTAATTGCTGTATTTTGTGTTGTGGTTTCTTGAGAATTATTTTCGTTTGAATCTTGGATTTCTGTGTTAGTTTTTGTGTTATTATTTTTTTGGTTGGTCTTTGGGATAGGCAATTCTGCTCCATTATTATTTTTGTTTGTGGGTGTTTGAACCTGTTTTTTTCCGGTTTCTATTATTGGGTTGCCAATGGATGTAGTGTTATTATAAATTTTATTTTCATCACTGGGTTGTTCTGGGGAGAGGATTTTAGTTTGTTCACAGTGATTGCTTTTTGTGTTATCGCACTGAGTTGCTAGGTGTCCTCTCTGT
Organism: Epiperipatus broadwayi; assembly: GCA_028023455.1. Taxonomy (NCBI): domain Eukaryota; kingdom Metazoa; phylum Onychophora; class Udeonychophora; order Euonychophora; family Peripatidae; genus Epiperipatus; species Epiperipatus broadwayi. The sequence goes on along the minus strand of JAQFVV010003348.1, from coordinate 1,338 downwards.
CCACAGCCAAAACAATGTGGCTTTAGACCTCTTATGTGAAGAGAGAGTGTCGCTTCTTGATCTGTAATCTGTGTTGGAATCGTTGAGGCGTCTACGTTTTTATGTAGTTTTATTTTAAATTCAAAACGATTACTACATATCGGTATAGGTGTGTCTTTTAAATATATAGGCTGTAGGGCAATTACTTTTCCAAACGGGTTTATCATTTTTTGAAAATCTTGTACGTTGTATTTAAGATAAGTATTTTTAAGCACTCCAGTAATTATATTTTTCCAGTTTTCATCTATAATTACGAGTGCGTAATTATCAAGTGCTAAAATAGTGGATTGAAAACGTTCTTTTTGCTGCTGAGTATAAAAATCAATGGTTATATATCGAGAATTTGGATGGTCGGCGATACAAGAGATTGTTTCCCATAGTGCATTTTGCGTGATTGCTTCATATAATAAAGCTTTTGGGAAACGATATAATGAGCATTGATTATCGGTTACTGCGAGTACTAACGAAGTTGGTGAAAAAAACCTGCGAAATGTTTCAAATAACGTACGAGGCACCGTATTACTGAAACGGTCCGTCACATTTTCAAGCGTTTCTTTTGTCCAGATTGCGGCTGGGGGTTGATTTTCCTCTCGAGTGTTTAGATCAAGATTTTTAATATCATTTGTGTTTGTTCTACGGAAGCGCGGTATTTGAGTTGGTGCTGTAGTATTGCTATTACTTTTAAGTACTTTTGCATACGAAATAGGCGATGTTGAAACTAACGATGTTGTTAATTTCGTATTGGTGCTTAATTCGCTCACGCTTGACTGGGCAGTAGCCATGATTTATTCTGACTCAAGTCAGTATTTTTTTTTTTAAAAAAGATATTAAAACACACCGATATTTTTCAAAAAACACTATTAATCTATTATATAATTCGATTTTTCCTGTATTATGTTTGTTTTGCGAATAACAAGTTGGAACAAAAGTAAAAAATAAATACTTACATCGGAGAACTTAAGGATTGCTTCTTACCGATTATTATTGTTGTTATTATTATTATTATTATTATTATTATTATTATTATTATTATTATTATTATTATTATTATTATTATTATTATTATTATTATTATTATTATTATTATTATTATTATTATTATTATTATTATTATTATTATTATTATTATTATTATTATTATTATTATTATTATTATTATTATTATTATTATTATTACTATTACTATTACTACTACTACTACTACTACTACTACTACTACTACTACTACTACTACTACTACTACTACTACTACTACTACTACTACTACTACTACTACTACTACTACTACTACTACTACTA
>JAQFVV010003347.1:0-11813 GCA_028023455.1 Epiperipatus broadwayi | reverse complement strand
AAAACAAATATATATATATTGTAACAGGCACATACGCCGTTACATTATTTTTTTTAAAAATTAGACATGAAAAAAGTTCACAAATAAAAACTTCTTTTTTTTAAGAATTAAAAATTGAAAGTTAAAAGTCATTTAAACTTTATATATATAAAATCGCACAGATGAAAAATTATTAGAAGAAAACTTTATTAAAAAAAGAAAAAGTTTTAAAACTAAATATTAAGAAAAAAGCTTGAAAGATTTAAAGATAAAAAGAATGTACAATAAATTAATTAATGCTATTGTAAAATGGAAATGATTATTTTAATTAGTTAAAAGTAAGCTAGCCCTTGGGCATTTCAAAATGTATAAGTAAAGATCAGATAGAAGATAAAATACTAGAAACTAATAGCCAATAAAAGAAATCCCTCAGGAAACAGACCTCAATGAGAATATCATCATCGTCTTGACGTAATGTCCACTGCATCCAAAAGTTTACAATAAAAGGAAAAGTTTGGAAATAAAAAGGATTTTTTCAATTAGAGAAGATAGAGATGTGACAGCAGAGGTGCTATATGGTGTTAGTGCGGAGAGAGTTGATGGAGAAGGGATTGGAAAGACGCACTCTTCAATCCCTTCAGTTTTGCTATAAAAAAAAAAGGAAAGAAAGAAAAATGACCAATCGTTTTCCTACATTACGGACCACAGGACATCGGGGGAATTAATGCTGGATCCGAAACTACAAGCAACTAGAAAATATGGACTTTTTAAAACCGTAAGAACTTTAGATAATTCATGAACATTAAGTATAAAACTTTCCCAGTATTTAAATTATAGCAATAATATTTTCTATCTGACTAAACTAAATTATTTATTATTTTTATTGAATGTATTATTTGTTTGTTAAATCATTTCCATTAATTTATTTTTCCGTTCCTTTAAGTTTTTAGTATGTTTTTTTTTTTTCTGTTAAACTAAACTTAATAAATGTTAAATTTAAGTCGGGCGTGAATGGCTGCATAGATTCGTAAAATTATGTTAGTTTAAGGGAGGGTAAATCTTAAGTTATTTGTTTCGTAGTTAAATTGGGTCAATGGATTGGATATATTTGTGTAATTTAGTAAATGTAGCATGAGGTCCGCTACGTGCAGGATCACCTTATACACCGCACTCGGTCGAAATAATCCTTTCTTATTGACCAATGGAGACAGACTGTATTCCCTGCTCCTTGGATCACTCTTTTTTAGCCTATTGAATGGGATAGTAAGATGGAAAACACAGTCCCTTCCTATGGAGTTTTTTTTTATATTGCTCTTCTCGTCAGACAGATGTAGTATTCCTGTTCTGGACGAGTGTCAATGTCTTCTATAACCATGCTGTTCAGATGTACATTCCTGACAGTATGGTATTTGTGCTGTCGTATTCATGCTGCATTGAATACATTGATGTATCAGATGGATTGACGTTAGTTTAACTGCGAACTTTTGGCTTAAGGTTAAATAAGGGATAGAATATTTTCTTTTCAAATGAAATCTATGTAGTCTATTCATACTCGACACTTTAATAAAATATTAAATTCATCTGTGCGAACTTTAAAAACAAAATTTAAAAATGTAAATTAAATGTTAAAGTAAAAGTTAAACTAAAATAATAATTCTAAATTACATATATGTTTAATAAATGTTTGTGTGTGTTATTACTGGCAGTGGCTTCTTTTATTTTTGTTAATATTGAAAAAAATATTTTAAGAATTTATATTTTGTAAATCTCTGTGTCTCACTGAGCTAGTGGCATTGGACTGACGGTCGGAATAAAAATATATATAAAATTTGGATCTTAACAGTGTGTATCTACCTACTCTATAAATTTTCCAGGTTCAAATGGCCTGGATGGCGCCCTGTAGCGCAGATACGGTAAGACTAAATCTTCTATTGATCATTCGATTGTTATAATATATAAGAATCAGAACAGTTGTATGATTATAAAGTTGTAATTTGATATGTACAAGTTATTTGACCAATATTAACTTAAATGATTCTAGATTCACTTTACTCAATGACTTGAATTTTCTGGAAGCTGATATTGAGTAGAACAAAATTAAACATCTCTTTGACTATTGATTTTGTATAAAATGTTAACATATTTTCTGCAGTTAATGACAATTAGTTCTTATTGGTTTGAAATTGCAATCTGATTATCAATGCTTAATAAAACCTTATTTATACAATAAAGACTTTACATGTAAAACCTTTTATGTGTGTGCTTGTTATGTTTCTGTATATAGTATATCTATTTGCATCCTGATGGGTTATAAGGAAATTTCATTGATTTTCTATTATGTTTTATATTTATTGTACTTAGAGTATTCAGATATTTGCCGAGTTTATGCTGAATTTTTTAAATATTAATTCAGGATATCATTTCTGAGTAATACTTATTCCCATGTGATTATAACCTCTTTTCATTTGAATAACTAACAATATATTTTTTTCCTTATTCTTGATTTCAAATTTCTGGCCCATTATTATTTTTGAAAAATAACACTAATTAATAATTTTTTTTTGCTTTTTACTGAAAGGTGTTTGTGTCAAACCAAACAGTTCAAGACCATCAAGAGGAGGATATACTACTTGGACCTTTCATATTTTATTCCATCTTATCCCACAAAATTGTAATTCTAATTTTATTATTTGATTACTTCATGCAATCAGTTTTATTTTTTGACTAATTTGTTTACCTTCAATCTTTGACTGGTCAACCTATCTTATATGTATTATTATTTTTGGATTGAAATTTTTTTGTCATTAATTTTAATTATGCTTCTTCATAAATCGTCATATGGTCAATCTGTCTTCTTGATTTTCAAAGGTTCAAATATCTTCAATTTTTTCATCTGATTCAGTATTATATTCAAACTCAGGGTTTCTATTTTTTTTTTTGTTAGATCTTCAAAGATATGTCCATATTATTCTATAACTAATGTTTTGTAATTAGAAGGAATTTGAACTTACTTTTGTTTTCTGATATAGATTGAATCATAATTTGCCAAGATATTCTCGCCCACCCCCCTTATGTTCTTAATATCATTCTCTGGATGTTGACCTCTTTTTAAATAAATTCTAAGATTTGTTGAAGTTTTATTGTATGAATTAAATTTTATTTCAATAACAGAGAGTAGTCACTTGCATCCATTTAAATATTAACAATAAACCATCATGTAGTTTTATCTGCTTATATGTAACAGTTTCAAGAGCAATTCTCTTCATTCTTCTTCAGAGTCAGCTTGAATAATCAATAATAACTCAATGGAAATACTATTATATCTACATTTGCAGATGAATTTTTTGTTCATGACTGTCAAGATTATCTTTGAATTTATATCTAAAACTAGTGTATTTACATATCTAGTAGCCACTTTTATCTTTATAACTTGAAATTAATAAACCTCTATAAGTTTTAAACTCAAGCCAACTTGCTTATAAATTTAAGAGATTTGATACTACACTGTAACTACTATGTTTTTCTGAAAATAATTCTGGGTCTTACATTAATTTTTTCTCCAAAAGACACCGAAGGGCTTATTTTCTGGGGATGTCTTATTTTTTTCATGTACAAAAATATATACTTATTCAAGTACAAAAATATACACTTATTCAAGTACAAAAATATACATTTATTCAAGTCCTTCTTTTTACAGAAAGCTGAAAGATTCTTATCCCAGGAATTCCCCACAATTCCTTTTTTGTATTCACTGGAATAACTCTTTTGCACTCATCTTACCTGCCGATGAGAATATTATTTTATTTAAATTTACCATTAAATCAAGTGTTAAATGAAGACTTGCAAAGGAATGGTAACAAAAATGATTACTGCTAAGAATGGTTTCTCACACAAAAGCAACAAAGAAATGCAAGCACAAATTCATACGTGCACATTAAATACGTCCATCCATTATCAAGTGTGCACATTGTAAACACTTACCAAATTACTCCTAATAGTCCTGCTTGAATATTTTTTTTAAAAACTTTTGAGGAGAAAGATTGATGATTTAACTTACACTAAACTTCTATTATTAAAATCACTTATTTTAATGAAGTGTTTTAGTAGGAAAAATTAATGTTTAAAAAATCAAACTAATGTTTACCTTGAATATTTAAAAGCTACTATGCTAAAACTCTAAAACTAAATCAAGCATTCTAAATCTAAGTATTAAATATAAATAAGTACCTAAAAATACATAAATGAAATTATAAATTGTTGATGTATTGACTTGTGGTAGATAAATTAAATTTCTCTGTTAAGATAGAATTACATTTGTCGAAAATCGATGGAAAAATACAAAAGAACTATATAATTTATATTACCATTTATTTATAGTATTAATGCCAATTATTGGTTATTTATACATTCAATATTTTAGAATTCAATACGTTCATCATGTTTCTATAGGCAAACAAGTCTATTTGATTGACTACCTTATGTAGGGCTTACCTTATAAGCATCCTGAAAAATCACGCTTGGGCTTTGTCGAAAATCGATGGAAAAATACAAAAGAACTATATAATTTATATTACCATTTATTTATAGCATTAATACCAATTATTGGTTATTTATACATTCAATATTTTAGAATTCAATACGTTCATCATGTTTCTATAGGCAAACAAGTCTATTTGATTGACTATCTTATGTAGGGCTTACCTTATAATCATCCTGAAAAATCACGCTTGGGCTTTTTTTCTGGTTAGGTCTTATTTTCAGGGAAACTATGTATATTTTAATTAAATAATGTTTTGCAAGATTTAAATGAAAAATTGTGAATGAAGATACACTTTCATTTATTCAAAATTTAATATATGGATGTTAGTTTATGTAAATTTTTTGATAATGTGTGTTTGTTATAATTCATTTCTTAAAATTTCTCCCCACCCCCCTTTTTAATGAAACAGGTTTTTTTTTGTTTGTTTCTCAGTTATTTAGCACATCTATCTTTTTTATGGGCATGTTGTTAAGAAATAATTATTTTGCATTTGAGTCATGCTTTGCATGCTGAAATCTTTATTTTATTATGATAAAGATTTATTTGGACTTTCTAATCCTGTAGCTCAGAGTGTGCATAACTGTCCCAAGTGTAGAAGATGCTAATTTGAATCCAGAGAAGAGATTGAATAACATTATGCCAAATTTGTTTTGAAAAAAGGCAAATAACTTTAGTAAATTGATTAATAGATTTATCTATTTGAAAAAACTTTAAATTCATCATACAGAATAAAACAATTGACAGTTTAAAATCTCAATAGGAAATAAAATTAAAGTATGATAAAAACATTTAGTTTTAAATTTTAATGTACAAAAAATCCTATGAATTAATATATATTTAGGAAAATGTAATGGCAATCTACATTTTTAAATAAGGTGTTTGTATTTTGTATAAAGGATTTTTGTATATTAAAAAAATAATTTAGCCTTTAGGTTAAATTATTAATAATTAATGAAATAGTTTGTACTTCTACATGCCAATGTGTTTACATATGTATCCTATCTAGGTCTTTTTAATATTTTTATATTGTTAAAATAGATTAGCTTGTAATTTGAAGATAGGTTAATGATTGAATTTTTTTTATATTATAAAATGCACGTATCTATATAGGTATCCATATTTTAGAAATTTAGTTTTTATATATAAAAAAATGGAATTATATGCTTTTAAAATGTTTATTCTATAATTAAAATAAAATAATTTATATTGTTAGAGGTGTGTTATAATATCAACTTAGCATTTATATATGTAAATTCAAAAGAGCATGCTAATAAGCTCTAAACAAGCTTTTTTTTTACAAATTTCTTTAATGATAAATGCTACTTCAAGAGAAGGCATTCAAACCATCTTTATCTAGGATTGTCCCCAGACTGATTTCGAGCTATGGCTCTCTTCAGTGAGGAGCTAGGACACCAGATTCAAAAAACCAATTCAAGCTAAGCATTTATCTAATAGTTAAAATTCAATAAGAAGATCTGAAACCTACATCTACGTGCATGTCTTTAAAGTCAGCTTTCCAACTGAAAAAATCATATGGGCCTGAACTTAATTCAGATACTCCATATATTAATAGGCTTAGTCATTTAATTTAGCCAAAGCCCCAACAGAAAAATAATAGTAATAATAGAAAGTCAGGTGTCACCTGAGTTATATATATAGCTTGCATTTACAAATATGTAAAATTAAGAGCATGCTAATAAGCTCTAAACACGCTTTTTTTAAAATAAAAAAAATTATGATAAATGCTACTAAAAGTGAAGGCTTTCAAATCATCTTTATTTAGGATTGTTCCCATCCCCAGACCGGTTTATAGCTATGGCTTTTTTCAGCGAGGAGCTAGGGTAAGAAGATCTGAAACCTTTAGACATCTACATGTCTTTAAAGTCAGCTCTCCAACTGAAAAAATCATGAGCCTGAAGATACTTTTATATATTAATAGGCTTAGCCATTTAATTTATCCAAAGCCCCAACAGTAAAATAATAATAGTAATAATAGAAAGTCAGATGTCACATGACATATGTATAAAATATAAAGAGCCTGCTAATAGCTCTAAATGAGGTCGAAACCAGTCTGTGGATGGGGACAATTATAAATAAAGGTTTCAGATACTTTCTCTTGTTGTATTTATCATTTTTAAAAAAGCTTGTTTAGAGCTATTAGCAGACTCTTCATATATTACATATTGGTAATGCAAGCTATATAGGTCATGTGACTGATTTTTTACTAATATTATGATTTTGCTATTAGGGCTTTGGCTATATTAAATTGTTAAGTCTACTAATATGTGGGATCCCTGAATTTAGTTTAGGCCCATATAGTTTAGTTAAAGAGCTGAATTTGAAGACATGTAGGTGTCTGAAGATTTAGATCTTTTTCTTAATATTTAAGAATTAGATAAATGCTTAGTTTGAGTTAGTATTTTGAATCTAAATGTCCTAGCTCCTTACTGAAGAGAGCCATAGCTCGAAATCGTTCTGGGGATGGGGATAATTATAGATAAAGGCTTCAGGTACTTTCTCTTGTAGTATTCATCATAAAAAAAAATTTGTTTAGAGCTATTAGCAGGCTCTTTATATATTACATATTGGTAATGTAAGCTATATAGGACAGGTGATTGATTTTTACTAATATATATATATGTAAAATAAATAAAATATCCGTTAATTAAAAACAATATTGTAATTATAATTGAAATAATATTTTTAACGGTTTACAAACAATTACAAACGATCTTTAAATCCGCAGAAGTACTTTTGGTTACTTTTTAACCTGCCATTAAATTCAAAAACTAAAAGCGGAAGCAAAGGTCATCAATTCAAATTCCACGAATCTCGTATTTTAATGTTAGAAGCTTGTCGATTTATTAAATGCATTTTATTTCTGTTTATAAAAATTGCCTCTTTAATTTTTCTTTTACTATGGTTTCTCTCTTCATAAAGAATTTTCACATTTTCAAAATTAAATTTAAATTTATATTTACATGTTTTTTCGTGATCAAAGAAAACTGAAGAAGATATTAAATCACCATTATTTTTATTTTTTACACGCTTATAAACAATTCATGTTCCTTCAATCTTTTCTCAATGCTGCACCTAGATTCACCTATATATGATAGCATACAATCACAAAAAATTTGATATATGACATTACTTTTTTGCTTGACAGGTATGACATCCTTAGAATTATTAACTAATTTATTAATATTGTTTGGAACGTAGAATGAAACATTAAATACATTCTTATATAAATCCTTAAAAAATTTTACTTGTGGATTTGAAATAAATGGAATAGATATCCATTTTTTATTATTAATCTTCATTTCTTTTAAATTATAATAATTTTTTTTAAATTGACATAAAATATTGTTTATTTAAAATTAAAGAGGCAATTTTTATAAACAGAAATAAAATGCATTTAATAAATCGACAAGCTTCTAACATTAAAATACGAGATTCGTGGAATTTGAATTGATGACGTTTGCTTCCGCTTTTAGTTTTTGAATTTAATGGCAGTTGAGCCAGGTTAGAAAGTAACCGAAAGTACTTCTGCAGATTTAAAGGTTGTTTGTAATTGTTTGTAAACCGTTAAAAATATTATTTCAATTATAATTATATGTATATATAGCTTGCATTTACAAATATGTAAAATTATGAGCATGCTAATAAGTTTTAAACAAGCTTGTTTAAAGCTTATTAGCATGATCTTAATTTTACATATTTGTAAATGCAAGTCTTGTGACATCTGACTTTCTATTATTACTATTATATTTTGCTGTTGGGACTTTGGCTAAATTAAATGGCTAAGCCTATTAATATATGGAGTAAAGCTGATATTAAAGACATGTAGATGTCTCAAGGTTTCAGATCTTATTGAAAATTAACTATTAGATAAATGCTTAGCTTGGGCTGGTTTTTTGAATCTGGTATCCTAGCTCGAAACTGGTCTGGGGATGGGGACAATCCTAGATAAAGATGATTTGAATGCCTTCTCTTGTAGTAGCATCTATCATAAAAAATTTTTTTTTAAAAAGCTTATTTAGAGCTTATTAGCATGCTCTTAATTTTACTTATTTGTAATTGCAAGCTATATATATAAATCGTGACATCTCACTTTCTATTATTACTATATATATATATATCTTTAAACACAATTTAAACAGTATTATATTTTGTTTTCAACTTAGGAAATTAATATCATTTATTTGATATTTATTTTAGATCTTTAATTTTTATTATTAGTAATATTAATTAAATAATAAAATTATTTTTCATTATTTTGAATTATTATAGTGAAATTATTAAATTGATGAAATTTTTTATGCCAATTTATCTTTGTACATATCTTGAGCTATTTTTTATTATTCAAGTCATTAGTACCAGTTAATAATAGAATTTGGTATAAATGGGTGTGGATTACATATAATTCTCTATGAAATTATATACTGTAACTAAGAAATGATAATTATATTATAAAGTAATGACTATAGCACTGTTATCACTTAAAATCCACAGTGTATTAACATATGTGACTAATTAATTGATGGCTAGAACACATGACAGTATTTAGCCTGAGCTGAACTTTTTATATCAGTGATCTTCAACCTTTTCACACCTGCAGACTGGCAAAAATAAGGATAAGATTTCGCAGACTAGCAGAAGTTTACTGATAAATTTTCTTAAAGATGTAATCTGCTTAGCCTTAGATAAGCATAATTGTTATAACTGACCAAAACAGCACACTAGTTATTGTGTATTGTAATGGTGTTGCTTACTTTCTTTCTTGAGTTGCGCAGTCATACTGCTACAGAAAACAGTACAATAACAATCGTTCTCATTAATGTGCTTGAATTTCTACATTTATTATTTCATTGTTAAAACATGCAAGAATAAAATGTTATTCACTTGAATGTTGGGAAATATCATAGCTAGTGTAATTACATGAAAATGATTATGATAAATGTAATATCTGTATTTAATGTTAAATATACAAGATGAAATTATATATATGGAGGTTGTTTTTTGATAGTAGTAAGGGCAAAATAGAAATCGCATAATTAAAATCACCATACAGCCAAAAAAAAAAGTCGCCGTATTTTAAATCTGAAAAAATAAAACGAAACATGTCAAAGTCTGAAGTTTTAGGAAACATTTTTTGGTTGTCATCTGATCCTTCGTGTCAGCCGCCAGAGGCGCGATTTCTAACTGAAAAACACATTAATATATAGTTCCCGTGATAGCGATTCTCTATTAATATTGATTTTTTTTTTTGGTTTGTTTACAAAGTTTACTTTTTTTCGTTTCTGAATTATTTTTCCCAAATAATATTTTTGACGATGGGATAATAATAGTTTTTTTTTTTACCAAAGGGTCTTTTTTGGTGTGTGTTCAAATAGTAATTTGTGTTTTTTTTTAAAAAAAATAATATTACTGTTTTTGTAAAATTGGATTGACAAAATTCAAGAGAGAACGGGGTTTTATGATGGATCTTTAAATAATAATTTACGTTACTTTGATAGGTTTACATTGATTGCCGAAAACAATTATTGGGAGAAGTGTTGTTATTTTTTTTCACGCGCGTGTGTTTATGTTTAAATAAAATTTAAAACCTTTACTTTTATCAGTTTACATTTGCTGGACGACCGATTGGACTTCCTTTCATTTATAAATTATGGTTTTGGTTCTACAAATAAATATTTTTGACAATGGGACGATTATAGTTGTTGTTTGTTTAATTTTTATTGACAAGAGCGGGTGTTTTTTTGGTGTAGATTCAAATAGTAATTTGGGTTACGTTTAAATAATAAGTTGCGGTCTTACTTTGATCGGTTTACATTTGATTCCCGACACTAATTACTGGGAAGGGTGTTTTTTTGTGTGTACGATTGTAGACAACAATTATTGGGAGAAGGAGTGTAACCGTTTAAAGAATAGTAGTTTACGTTACTTTTAGTAGTGGTGTACATTTGATTGCTGACAATAATTAGTGAGAGGGGTGGGTGTTTTTTGGTGATTGGTGACAACAATTATTGGGAGAAAGAGTTTTGCGTTTTGTTTTTGTTCGTGTGTATGTTTAAATCAAAATTTAAGTTACTTTTATCGGTTACCATTTGATTGAAAACGATTTGACTTTTTTTTTTTCGTTTATAAATTATTTGGGTTTTCCCAAATAATATTCGATTTGACAATGGGACAATAGTAGTCTAGGTTTCTTTAATTTTGATTGGCAAGAGCGAGTCTTTTTCGGTGTACGTTCGAATAGTAATTTGGGTTATGTTTAACTAATAATTTACTGTCTTACTTCGATTGGTTTACATTTGATTGGCCAGGACAATTAGTGGGAGGGTTTTTTTTTTTTTTCTATACGATTAAAGAATAATTGACGTTCTTTTTATTTGACTGTTTGATTGCCGACGCCAACAATTATCGGGAGAAGAAGGGATGTATGTTTAAATAAAAATGGAAGTTACTTCTTTTATTTTTGACATTTGACGAAGGTCATTTAGAATCCCTCAAACAAGCTTGCCTTTACGAAGTGAACCTTTCCGTCGGCAGATGTTTTCGGACCTCAAATCTGCATATATTTGCCGCACAATCCAATCTTTTCTTTCAGCAGCAGGATGTTTTTTCTGCTGTAGAAATATTCCAGCGCTGGCCCGTGTCTGGCAATTCCCATCTTTTAAAGTTTTCTGTTGTGGGAATTAGCCGTACTTTTTGTCTCGGAAAATTTCTCGCTAAAACGTGACTCAAAGCGTGATTTTTAAATTTTTACGCTATTCCACCCTAATCGAAAATTTAGAAGAAATACAAATTTATGAGGAACAATCACGATACTGTTAAAATTGATAAAATATAACAGTACATCGATTGGTCTTAAAAAAAACAAGGCACCGATGAAAATTTAAATAATTTTGACACGATCAAAATAAACACCCTAGTACGATATTGTTACATCAAATACATAACGCAGCATTACAATATAGTGTGTGACACAAACAACTACGGCATTTTCCTCTGCTTTTAGCATCGGAAAAAGCCACACCGTTAGCCGCTTAAGCCGAGTTAACACTTTCTAGATTTTATCGTAGAAAGGAGACTTAACTTCCGAGTTAATACTCTACCTTTTAGCGTAGAAAGTAGACTTAACTCCGAGTTAACAATCTTTCTAGGATTTCTTTTAGAAAGAATGCTTAAAGGCTTGGGTGCGGCCGCGGAAACGGCATATTTCTAGAAATTTAGCTAGAAATCGCGCCTCTGGCGGCTGACACGAACGATCAGATGACAACCCATTTTTTTT
>JAQFVV010003346.1:0-11817 GCA_028023455.1 Epiperipatus broadwayi | reverse complement strand
AGACTATGTAAAATATTTTTACATGGGGGCAAAAGGAGTCAGAATTCAATTACTCTCTTTTCATTTTGCTCTTCACCTCCAGATCAGCTGATTTACTCTTTGCTTCCATCAGTGGAAGGATAGAGCTATAGAAACTAGGTCCAAGCTTACTCTGGGTTTTCTATGCAAAACGTTTATATCAGTCTTGCAGTTTCGAATTTTCCAGACTGGTAAAGTCTACAAACTCAGCCTAGCAAGCTAGATATCTATATATTTCTGATCTCAGTTCAGTTTCACACAAAAACAAAGTCTCAACAATATATGACTGAGCTGCAAAGAAAACTTTAAAGGTACATTTATGAAAAAGGTTGTTGCATGTTATTCAATGCACCTGTTATCACTTGTTATTTATGATCAATAGACGGCGCCTTTGCCAAAACCGCCGAACAAGTGTAAAATATTTTAGCATAAATGCAAATGGAGTCTAGTGACATTCCTTCATTTTACCTTTGAATCAGTTGATTTCGCCTGGTTTGTTCGCTCAGTGAATTTTAGATTTATAGAAACTAGGGTCTAAGACTGACTTTCAAGCGCTTATGCAAAACGCTTATATCAGTTTAATCGTGAATTTTTTCAGACCGGGTAAACCTTCAACCTCAGCCTAGCATGCTAGATATCTATATTTTTCTGATTCAGTTCAGTTTCACCACATTGCAAATGAAAAATATATCATTGCAAGAAAATTTCTAAAAAAAGTTTATGAAAAATAAAAACAAGTTAGTCAATGCTTAACCTGCTATCGGCCAGTTATTTAGATCATTAGATGGCGTTTTTTTATTAAAATCGTTTCTAAAACAAGTGTAAAATATTTTTACATAAACGCCAAAAGGAGTCAGAATTAACTACTCCTTTCATTTTGCTCACCTCCAGATCAGCTGATTTCAAGCTATTTGCTTTCGTCAGTGGAAGGATAGGAGCTATAGAAACTAGGTCTAAAGAGCTGACTCTCAAGCGTTTATGCAAAACGTTTATATCAGTTTGCAAGCGTGAATTTTTCAGACCGGTAAGAGTGAATTTTACAGACCCCAGAGCGGTTTTGGTAAAGACGCCATCTATTGATCATAAATAACAAGTGATAGCAGGTTACGTGACTAACTTGTTTTTTTTTTTCATAAATGTACCTTTAAAGTTTTCTTGCAATGATATATATTGCAGAGACTTTGACTATGTGGTGAAACTGAACTGAGATCAGACCCATATAGATATCTAGCTTGCTAGGCTGAGTTTGAAGACTTTACCAGTCTGAAAAATTCAAGATCGCAAACTGATAGTAAACGTTTTGCATAAACGCTTGAGAAGTCAGTCTTTAGACCTAGTTTCTATAGCTCTATCCTTCCACTGATGAAAGCAAACCAGCTTGAAATCAGCTGATCTGGAGGTGAGCAAAATGAAAGAGGTAGTTAATTCTGACTCCTTTTTGCGTTTATGTAAAAATATTTTACACTTGTTTCGGGCGGTTTTGGTAAAGACGCCATCTATTGATCATAAATAACAAGTGATAGCAGGTTACGTGACTAACTTGTTTTTATTTTTCATAAATGCCTTTAAAGTTTTCTTGCAATGATATATATTGCAGAGACTTTGACTATGTGGTGAAACTGAACTGAGATCAGACCCATATAGATATCTAGCTTGCTAGGCTGGAGTTTGAAGACTTTACCAGTCTGAAAAATTCATGCTTGCTAAACTGATATAAACGTTTTTTTTTGCATAAACGCTTGAGGAAGTCAGTCTTTAGACCTAGTTTCTATAGCTCTATCCGTCCACTGACGAAAGCAAACCAGCTTGAAATCAGCTGATCTGGAGGTGAGCAAAATGAAAGAGGTAGTTAATTCTGACTCCTTTTGTGTTTTATGTAAAAATATTTTACACTTGTTTCGGCGGTTTTGGTAAAGACGCCATCTATTGATCATAAATAACAAGTGATAGCAGGTTACGTGACTAACTTGTTTTTTATTTTTCATAAATGTACCTTTAAAAGTTTTATTGCAATGATATATATTGCAGAGACTTTGACTATGTGGTGAAACTGAACTGAGATCAGATCCATATAGATATCTAGCTTGCTAGGCTGAGTTTGAAGACTTTACCGGTCTGAAAAATTCACGCTTGCAAACTGATATAAACGTTTTGCATAAACGCTTGAGAGTCAGTCTTTAGACCTAGTTTCTATAGCTCTATCCTTCCACTGACGAAAGCAAACCATCTTGAAATCAGCTGATCTGGAGGTGAGCAAAATGAAAGAGGTAGTTAATTCTGACTCCTTTTGCGTTTATGTAAAAATATTTTACACTTGTTTCGGCGGTTTTGGTAAAGACGCCATCTATTGATCATAAATAACAAGTGATAGCAGGTTATGTGACTAACTTGTTTTTATTTTTCATAAATGTACCTTTAAAGTTTTCTTGCAATGATATATATTGCAGAGACTTTGACTATGTGGTGAAACTGAACTGAGATCAGACCCATATAGATATCTAGCTTGCTAGGCTGAGTTTGAAGACTTTACCAAGTCTGAAAAATTTTTCGCAAGAGCGTCTTGAGAGTCAGTCTTTAGACCTAGTTTCTATAGCTCTATCCTTCCACTGACGAAAGCAAACCAGCTTGAAATCAGCTGATCTGGAGGTGAGAAAAATGAAAGAGGTAGTTAATTCTGACTCCCTTTTGCGTTTATGTAAAAATATTTTACACTTGTTTCGGCGGTTTTGGTAAAGACGCCATCTATTGATCATAAATAACAAGTGATAGCAGGTTACGTGACTAACTTGTTTTTATTTTTCATAAATGTACCTTTAAAATTTTCTTGCAATGATATATATTGCAGAGACTTTGACTATGTGGTGAAACTGAACTGAGATCAGACCCATATAGATATCTAGCTTGCTAGGCTGAGTTTGAAGACTTTACCGGTCTGAAAAATTCACGCTTGCAAACTGATATAAATGTTTTGCATAAACGCTTGAGAGTCAGTCTTTAGACCTAGTTTCTATAGCTCTATCCTTCCACTGACGAAAGCAAACCAGCTTGAAATCAGCTGATCTGGAGGTGAACAAAATGAAAGAGGTAGTTAATTCTGACTCCTTTTGCGTTTATGTAAAAATATTTTACACTTGTTTCGGCGGATTTGGTAAAGACGCCATCTATTGATCATATATATATATATATAAACAAAAAAGGACTTATAAATCACAGTTCATAATTCTGCCTTTGACCTTTGGTTCCAGTTGTGATAAAATTTGTAGATATTGGTTGATCTGTAACTTCTATATTGAATTCTACTTTGCTCTTGGAAATAATGACTGCAAGAAATAAGAAAATACTTCTATTATGGGAAGGGAAATGGTACATTTAACAGCATCACATCTCAGAATATGCATAGTTCATAATGGGAAATATTATATAATCTAGACTGCAGTTTGTTATATTTTTCATAATTTAAGCACATAGCTTTGATAGTTTGCATCATTTAGAAATTTGTCATTATAGATGTATTTGGGTGAGCATTGAAAAGTAATTTTAACAGTCATATAATTATCAATGAATTATTATAGCGAAATACAATTTCTATATTCAAAATCTTTCTGCATATTGACAGGTTTTTTTAACTGCACGATGCTCTTATATGTTTACTGACTCCTTTTAGATGTCTTAATCTTTTTTTCTATATATGTGGATATGCCACTGCATAATGAGATTATATCTTTCCATTTTCCTCAGATTCAGTTCTTGGTTATTGTTGTTTCTTTTGTTCTTTTTTTTTTTACTTTAATATGAGAATTGTCAATAATGAGCAGTTTTTAAATCAGCCTTTGGATACTAAATTTAATTTTAATTACACCATCAGATGAATTTATAGGACAAAAGTATTTATATGTGTTCAAAGATTTATTTCTAACTTTTTCAAAGTTTCTTATACTTTATTCAACTTTTGGTTATTTATATTTATTATCATTGTATATATATATATATATATATATATGAAGATTTTCACAGGTTGCATATATTAAAAATATTTTGCGGGTTCATCCATGTTAAAATTTTTAATATTTATATACCGATGTTTCAACTTGATCACACAAGTCATCCACTGGGTGATAAAAAAGATAGAAAGATGGTTGTAGAGGCACTACAATCATTGATTTGAAAAAATACGTTAAAGTTCTACCAATAGCAAAAATGTTAAATTAAGAATATTTTTTAAAAAATCTTTCCAAATAGGAGGAAGTTTGCATGTATCATCTCACTTATTGATACAATCTGGCCTTTTCTCTTTCAGGATAATTTTATTTGACCTATAAGTGATTACAAAAAAAAATTAAAAAAAATGAATTAACTAAGTGAGGTTATAAGGTGATATATACAAAGAAGAAATGATCCAAAAAGTCAGTAGAATACAAAATGAGTGTTAGTAAAGAACTTAGTCTGTGGGTGCAAGGTGAATATTATTCATCTAGTCTATAATGAAATACCTTTGTTAGTAAATCCTGTTTTGTAAGCTATGGTTGGAGGGTTTTATTAAATGATAATAGTTATTTTCATATAAATTATTTAGGGGTTGGTTGGTCAGGTACTGTTTAGGCCAGTTGTGAATTCTCAGGTTAATATGGCTAGGTATGGATCAGCCTCTCTCTTGTCTGTTTCTTGGATATTTTTAATTATGTTGAGGCAGCAGTTATTGAGTTCATCAAGTGGTAATTTTTGAAAAATCACCTTGCATCTGGTCAACCAGATGGCAAAGTTTATGTAAGTGGCAAGCCTGATTTCAACGAAAATGCCCCTTTATTTAAAACCCCTTGAAGTGATGTTAGGTCTGGACCATTATTATTAATGTGTTTCATGATCTATATAAATCTCTTGCTTTTGAGCATTGAGGATGCACTCCCTGGGATCTCCATCCCTCTTCTTAATGGAAACATCCCCCACATCTCCTACATGGATGACGTGGTGGTGTTTCTTAAATCACATGAAGAAATAAACATTCTTGAAAGCCTATTACAGCATTATGCTCAGACGCACAGGCTTACAGTTAATAGGAGCAAATTGGCAATTTGGAATATCAAAACAGCTAACAGAATAACAGGTTCATTGCAAGCTATGCCTCAGCCTATCTTGGGATTCAGTATGTCCCTATCTTCTACAGCAATGAGGATGGAAATATAACGAAGCCTACTAAACAAAATAGACATCACCATAACATGCCTTTCAAGAATATACATAATCACATTTGGAAAGGTTTCACTCCTAAACTCCCTCATACTTCCCAAGATCATATATTATCCTGTGGGTTTTAAACCAACAGAAGCTTTCATTAAAAAAGTAGAATCCCACTGTCTGCGACTCTGTAGAGGTGGGCACAGATCATTTATCAGTCTGCACACCCTTCAAAGCCAAGAGACATGAATGGACTGGGACTGCATTCAATAAAAGTATTTACAATACAGATAACTTATAATATAATCCATAAACTTTACTCTGATTGCAGGACCTTCCAATGTCCACTTCCCAAAGAATAAGTTTTTCCCACTGATAGACCGCCCCCTCTGATGTTCACTCCCATCTGGCTTCAAACACAGATCTCGTACATTTTGCACACATAGTACCTTCTGCGACCATGTTCAATTCAAAAATAACCTATTGGGAAGCCTTCAACTTATCCAACTCAAATACCCAGAAGGCACACACTTACCACCCCATCGACATAAACAAACTGTGCAAACTAGCCCATAGATTGAAACTAGCACCTAAACACACAGACTTCCTTCCCAAAATTAACCTTGATAGCCTCTCCACTGCTATATTTCTTAATAGAAGAGGCTTTTGCATAGATCCTATATGTTGTCTCTGTCTTTACAGCCTGGAAGATATGGACCATATCCTTCGCCTTTGTCCAGTCTGGCAAAGGACTAAGACAAAACTTCCAGAAATACAATCTGGCCTTTTAAATAAGTATTTATATAAATATTTAAATTTTTAACATGGATGAACCGGTAAAATGTCTTTTATATATATGCATTCTCATTTCTTTTTCTATAAGAACATATAAGTTATTCATTTTGAACCTCATCCTAAACTAATATTTTAAAAACAAGAGATGTTTTTTTTTTTTTGTAAAATAACTAAACATTTAAATTTTAAAATATGCATAATTTTACATGAGTAATTAACTTTCATCCTTTAAATTAACGCAAAATTCACATTATTTTTTTCTTTGTTATATCTCTATTTTTGTTTATTTATTTATTTTTATAGTGATAAGATCATTACCCAAGGTAATCTTATTTATGTTACTTTTATTTTGTTACTTTAATGGGGGTTGTTCTGTCTTTTTACATAAAGGTAATATAATTTCTAATTTAGAATGACTGCATGCATGTAATTGCATATATATATATATATATATTGAAATGGTTGTCTTCAAGTCCCTCACCGTTTCACCAACCATCCTAATAACCCACTCATCGGTGCTAAGTTCAAACCTGTTTAATAAGTCTAAATTAAGATTTGTAAGCTAAAAATTGCAATCACGGCTATATAAACAGCATTATATACGCACATACGAAAGAACGCTATAAGTGAATATAGTATTGCCAGAGTTATAGCGTATAATTTTATCGCGTAATATTTTTAAACAGTAATAATGTAGCGTCAATTTATTAATTTATTACTTAAATTCGTATGTGGGAATATAATCCACCTATATTGAATATACATATATAGCATAGTGGCGTGATTAAAATATTTATTAAATTTTAAGTTTCATTTTTGTTATAAACCAATTTAATGTAAAAACACATTGAAAGGGTGATTGATTGCAAATGCGCTGACTAGTTTCTTTTTAAAAAGAAAAAAAGATTTTTTTTTCTCAAAAATAAAAGTATTTTCGGAGAATTAAAAGTTTAGTAAAGTTTTTGCTGTAAACAATTATATCAGTATATGCCACACCTGCCTTAGGTTTCTAAAAAGAAAAGCCAATTTTAAAATAATCTAGCTAATTGATTCTAAATTATTTTGGAGACCTCGCTAATTAAAAATATGTTTACAGCAGGGATTTTACACATAAATTATAAAATCAGAACAAAATTCCTGACTAATTAAAAATAAAATCTAATATCGGATTAAACTGATTAAAATTCGATTTAATTAAAAGTTGATAATCAGAGAAAAGTTATAACACCTAAAAGGAATGTCAGCATGTTTGAAGTCAACCACTAATTTCATAAGCAAATTAAAAATTTTGTAATCTTGATGGAGATGAAATTCCAAGGTGTGTGGGCTGATAAGGCGATCATTTAAAAAAGGCCATGTAAAGTGGAGGAGCCATCTTAGATCTTTACTTTTTGAAACCTTGACAGCTTGAATGCTACATCTGTGAAGTTTTGCCCTCTTTGATCATCGTTAAGCTTTGGAATCCAGCGTGTATCCTGAACCAAAAGCAACCGTGAACATTTTGACATCCAGTTAAGACAATAATTTTTATATCTCTGCGCGAGAAAATGTCGGGCTAAACAGGCAGCCTTGGCTAAGCTCCAGAGTGAAGGCGACGGGCCTTTACTTCCATCCAAAAAACCACCATCACCAGTATGCCGCCATAACAGCTCCGCTCTAACCGTGGGAAGAAGATGATGCCGCAAGCCGCCACAAAGACCCCGTAACTCCAGCTCAAGTACTACAAGATGATCGGTAACCTCACCATTTCTAACTGCAGTTCAATATATTAATTTTCCTTTAAGTCTAGACTTATAAAATGTATTTTAATTCTAAAATCTTGAATTCAAGTAAATTGCTAAATGTAAAATTTTATTCTTCAAAATTTAATTATATAATTCTGACCTACTTTCTAATGTTTCCTAACTAAATGATTTAAATAATTTTATTTTCAATTTTCTCACTGCAGTTGTGACTATGGTTTCTTTATTTCTGTTTTATTTTAAAATATAAATTATATGCTAATGCCTCGAAACAGCGGGCATTCAATATTAATAATAAAGAGAAGAGAGAATGACCCCTCTTCATTTAATAATTATTTATCGTAGCTTAATGCACGCTGTTTCGAAACCCTCTTAAATAACTGTTAAGAATTGGCTATGCTGATTATTATTTTGACCTTGATTATTTAATTATTTGTTGGCAATTTTAAAATGGGAATCTTGTTTTAACCCAAAGTAAATTTCAATTTAATTTTCACTGAGCAATATCCAAGCCTTGAATAAGTATATTTGTTATTTATTTCATTTTGTAAAAGCCCTCCAAATATACTTTCCCCCCCTTTTTTTTTTATTAATTAATCGCGTAATCAAATGTGTTATTTGAGATTGAAACTAGAAAGCAAAAGAATATTTAAAAGTACGCCCACGTATAGCATATGATATTAAAAATGCTATATTAGAGTTGGCGCTAATGATTCCACTGATTAGCTATCGTTCTCGTAGCTAAATATTAAATTATTTCAACTCTTTTTGCTTGGCGGATGTGATAATTTTATTATACATTTAAACTTTCTCGTTATGTTGCATTTTTCTTTAAGATGGGACTCGGAACGGCCATCCCTCTTACACTCCTTGGGTCGCACACGAATAAGACCTGACGTCAAATTCCAGGCAATAGTGTTAGCTACCCCAACCCTCTTTAGCAGCATGGCGATCGGTCATAGGGCTCCGGTGTTGATCACAAAACCTAGATCTTAATCCATCCGCAGAGCGACATTTAGTATAACTGTTTACCAGCGCTATAGCGCATTGGTTCTTTTGGTGGCCAACTCTTCCTCCCTTAAATTAAGTTTCAGCCATTGTCTGACATATTCAAGAGCTAGTCCGATCGATCTCATGTACAATAGTTTGAAATAATAATATTATAGATAAAATTGACTTTAAATGTTTCACATATATGTGACAACAAGGCTTCGTCTGATTACTTAGCTGAAAACCATGAAATAAGAGGGATTAGCATAATCTGCCCCATAGCTACAATGCAGTGACTGATCAATAAGATAAAGCAAATGATGAAAACAATATTTAACTTCATCAAATAAAATAAACAAATGTAAAATAATTGTAATTGTAAGGAGAGAAGGTTAAAGCGCTCTCCCCAAATGTTAGATGCTACTGACGGCATTTTAATTGTAAAATGCAAGAATAATATAGATAAAATCGTCAAATTTAATCTGCAAAAATAAACATACAATTTAATAAATTACTCTGATCTCGATCTTATTTATTTCAATCCAATTCAAAATTCTTTATATTATATATGTGATTTCCGATGCATAATAATTAGTTTTAAATATATACAGTTAATAAATTCCCATTTTTTTTGTTAAGAGTCTCATTTGCTTCTCCGCAGACCTAAGGTCGGCAGTGTGGAAAGAGGTATACTACGTGTAACTTCAAGGTGGTCATTCGTAGGGTCTTGAGTCTTGCAATCCTGGGCTTACGAGTTGAAGCGCGGCCGGACTCGGGATGTTACAGTCCTAGCCTGGTCAGCTCCGGTCTCTTTTGCTTGGATTCTGAATTCTGTTACACAAATGTACAAACTTGACTGTTACATAGTATATTGTAACGAGCACAGACGTTCGTTACATTGTTGTTGTTTTTTTATTTATTAAAAATGAAAGTAAATTAAAAAGTTCGCATTTAAAAATTTTCTTTTAGAATTAAAAAATTGAAATTAAATATCATCTTAAACTCTTACATATTAAATCACAAAGATATAAAAAAAAATATTAAAAATAAAAACTGTAGTAAAAATGAAAAGGTATTTTAAAAAACAAAAACTTAAAAAGATTTGGAGATAAAATTATATCTTTTAAATTTTTATCTTTTAAATATATCTTTGATTTGGAAAACAGGTTAATTAATCAGAAATGGAAATGATAAATTTAATTAGTCAAATGTAAACCAGCTCTAGCCCATTTAAACAAAAATAAAAATCAATGATAGGAAAACAATAGAAACTGTTAGCAACAAGAAGAAATCCCCATGGAATCGGACCGCAGCGAAAGGACCATCGTGATTGTGCATTTAATGTAAATTCACAACCTTCACATTAATATAAAAGGAAAATTTGGAAATTATTAATCAGTGACTGAAGTTATTGATGATTATTACGATGTAACAGCTGCTAGGTGTTAGTTCTGAGGGGATTGAAAAAGACGCACAGCTTCAATCCCTTCAGTTCTGCTAAGAAAGGAAGAAAATGAGCCATCGCTTTCAACATTAAGGATCAACTACACTAAAAAAATCTCCGGATGGATAAATAACACGGCCAACAGGATACTAATTCCTTTGACGACGGGGGAATTCACGTTCATGGCAGGCAACTGTAAAAGATGAACATTTTAAACCGTAAGAACTTTATAAAAAATGAACATTAAATTAAACTTTCCAGAGTTAAATGATTGCAATCTTATCCTATCTGACCAATTTAATTTATTAATAATGTTACTTGATGTATTTCTTTTTTTTATATATATTTAAAATTATTTCCATTTATTTATTTATTTTTTTTGTTTCTTTAAGTTTTATTATGATTTCTGTTTTCCGATAAGTTAAATTATGGCAAATGCTAAACTTAAGTCGTCTTGAATGGCTGTATAGATTTGTAAAGTTATATTAGGAGGGTAATCTTAGGTTATTTATGTCGTTGTGAGATTGGGTCAATGGATTGGATATATTGGTGTGATTAGTAGGTGTAATATTGATTTGGTTACGGGCAGAATCGTCTCATACGCCGCACACTTCCGTTTGCCTATGGAAGGAATTATAAGCTGGATA
Organism: Epiperipatus broadwayi; assembly: GCA_028023455.1. Lineage (NCBI taxonomy): Eukaryota > Metazoa > Onychophora > Udeonychophora > Euonychophora > Peripatidae > Epiperipatus > Epiperipatus broadwayi. The sequence goes on along the minus strand of JAQFVV010003346.1, from coordinate 1,009 downwards.
CCGCAGTTCCTTTCTATGGAGTTTTTTGTTTTATTGCTCTTCCTCGCAGATAGATGTAATATTCCTATCTCATAAGAGGCAATTTCTTCTTTTAACCTTTTGTGCTGTCGTATTTTATTACATTGAATACATCGATATATCAGATGGATTGGATGCCAGTTTGACTTGCTTAATTTTAGCCTAAGGTTAAATAGGGATAGAATATTTTAATTTCAATGCAAATCTATGTAGTATTCATGCTCGACCCTTAAATAAAATGCATTAAATTAAGTTGTTTATAGACGCTGGTATGGATTGTTTATCGGTTAACTATGTTTTTATGCTTTTTCATATTTGATCAAAATATATAGACATTCGATAAATAATGATACCTTACGGAAGTATTTAAAAATGTATTTATTCGGATGTCTTTTAAGTTATTGGTGACAATGCAAGTATCTTATGGTGAATACTATTGGGTTACATATAAATTTCCATCCGCAATTGTCAGTAATCAATAATTTTATACCTTGATCGCTAATGTTTATTTTGAAATGTTTTTAACCGTGTAATCTATGTAACCGATCTATATTAACATATTAAAACAAGCTTCTATAATCCCATCTGTGCTAACTTAATTAAAATGTAAAATTAGAATATAATAGTAATTAAATGTAAATTAAGTCAAAAATCAGTTAAAAAGAATGTTAAAAATTAAAATGTAAAACTAATACTAAAATAATTTTAAATCTTATATATATGTACAAATAAATGTTTGTATGTTAATTACTGGCAGTGGCTTATTTTATTCCTTTTTTTAATATATACTCTTAGATTATCTTATTAAATCTCTGTTATTCAATTGAGCTAGTGACATGGGCTAACGATCGAACCAAAATATTTAAAAAAAAAAATTTTTTTTTTGACTTACATATCTGCCTACTTTATAAATTTTTCTAGGTCTGGAATGCTCAGATGGCGCCCCGTAGTGCAGTTTACGTTAAGTCACATTCTCCGGATCGTTACAATA
>JAQFVV010003345.1:0-11837 GCA_028023455.1 Epiperipatus broadwayi | reverse complement strand
AAATTTATTTGTAAGTCTCACTTTTTATTTAAAATTCTGGGTAATTCAGAAGATATAATAGATGTAGGAAGTAATTGTTCTTTATTATTATATAATTCTTGATAGAACTTTGCTACCCATTTCATGATATCATCTCACTTTTTAATAATAGTTCCATCTTTTTTTCTTATTGCAGATATAAATTTCCTACCAATACCAAAATGTTGTTTTACACTTTTGAAACTTTTATTCTCTTCTACAGAGTTTCTTGCTAGCTCACAATTATATTTTTTTATATCATTATCAACTCTTTTTCACACCATTTTACAAAATTTGAGATATTCAATCCTTTTTAATGCATCATTTTTACATATCTTCATATTCCTTCTTTTCTTCATACATTTTCTAGTCTCAGTAGAAATTTTATTGGTCAATTCCTGATTTTTTCTATCAGTTATCTTTGTTGCAGTTTTAAAAGTGTATCTGTTATTTTCTTATTAATTTTATTCAAATCTGAATCATGTTCAAAATCTGCTAATACTTGAAACTGATTTGTAAGTTCTAATTTAAATTCATTAGAATGTTTCTGAAGATTAGGAATATCAACTGTAAATATTGTTTTTCTTAATAATTTTCCTCTCTCTAGTTTTACATTAACATGTATCTTATATCTTACTAATTGATTATCACTTCCTGTGTTAAATTTATTAAGAACATTACAATCTTGAAATATGCATTTTCTGTTAGTCAAAATATAAACCAATTCTGCTGTACCTTCATTTGGATGCTTCCATGTCCATTTCATTTTATCATTTTTTTAAAAAAAAAACAAACAATTCATAATATAATGTTTTCTTTTTCTGGCCTTAAAAGAAACAAGCAGGGCAAATTCCATAGTCTACTTCATATGCTCATCATTGCAGCTGTTATTACTATATGATTATTCATATAGTATACGAACATAGATGGGCTGTAAGGATTAACCAGCATGGTGAGTTTATTGATTTTTTACCTCTGAGTGTAAGATCAAGAAACACCATGGTCTTTCTTCTCAATTGCCTGATAATGCAAGCATAAAATAAAAATAACAGATTGAGCATCATTCGTATTCGTATTGGTGGTCGAGAGGTCAGCAACAGCTGCTTTATAAGCAGTTGTCCTGGGTTAGTGGGTTCACTTCCTGGTTGATGCTATGACACATGAGGGAAAAAAATGTATTAATTTGCAAAGACCTTGAAAGATAATGCATTATTGTTTTATTCAAAAATTATCTGACAGTTTACCAAAGCTTATGAATCTATTTCACATTTAAATTATATAATACTAATTGATAAATATTTTGCATATGGAACTTTATGTTACAATTATTGTAAGCTTCAACCTGAATTAAATTGTAACTTTTTAACAATAAATATTTGTATTTTTTGCTATTGACATAGGAATTTTTTATTCTTTGTATCATGCCATTGCTATTTTTATTTGCATTATACAACATACATTTTCATTAGCAACAATTCCCAACTGAGTAAAGCTATTACAATTACTTAAGATTAAAAAATAAAAGGGGAACATTGAAAAGATGAGTTTTGTCATGATTATAAGAGACCAATCTCTAATATATATATATATAACTGACCACAAAAAACAGATAATACCATCTGTCTCTTAGCATTTGTTCTTATATATGCTTAGTTTATTTATGTAGTTTTAAATGAGAGAGTGAATTCAAGTTATTGACTATACTCAGATGATCAAAGCTGAGCTTTTGTTCAAACAACCTCTAAACATGAAATGAAAATTCAGTTTTAATATCTGTAAATAATAAATAACTCAGATTACATATATGTAATCAATAAATTGAATTCACTCTTTTCTTTAAAATTATATAAATAAACTAAGAATATATAAGAACAAATGTTAAGAGTCAAGTAGTAACATTGGTCTTTTGAGGAGTTTATTTACATTATACAGTATAACTCATTGGAAGCTTCAGTTATTCCAGTTCAGTTACATATAATCTTAATAATTTATTATTTATATATAAATATCCTGGTGAACATTATATATATATAAAAGAGTCATTTCCTATTGGAAAGATTCAAGCCCCATACTTGAACGAAAATCCCGTTTGTTATCAATCTTCCCAATAAAATAATTATATTGCACTTTTTTGAAATGACTTTGAAATGTTTATTATGGCAATATGAAATGCCTCTCATATTGGAAATCTGTTGTTATTCATTCATTTCACATAGCCAATCTAATGAAGATTTATCTTTACAATAAAAGATTCGCCATCCAGAAAGGAAAAAAAATACTGATTATTTTTTTGGTCTTGCAATTGTACTTTTAAAATATTATAAGTGTTCACAAATAAAAAAATTTCAATGCTTATATCAGGAATTTTTAATCTTTCAAAAATCATGAAACATTTTTGATTGTGAGAAAAATTTGTGAAACAACAAAAATACTAAAGTCATAAAACTAATAATAAAAACAATTATAAATCCCAGATTACATTACAAATTCATATTCACAAGTTTGATATTTTAATGTAGAGGTCCCTACTATCGTATTTTACATGCATATGCTTGAGGTTATAGTCTCAGTAAATATTACTTAAATAAAATATAATAAAATCAAAAATAGCTTGTCCTGATCAATTCAATTTTTCTTCAGCATAGAAATTGATTCACTATTTAGTTTTCATTAATGAATTGACTGAATTTTAATATATGAGCTTTATTGCTAACATCAGTTGACTCATCAATTCATAAAGAACATGTCATTTGAAAAGATTATCAGTATTTTATTTCTCAATATCATCTGATATATTTTTAATTCTATTTTTTATCTTATCACCCAAATAAATTTTCATTTCCTTTTTTGTTTCATGACCAAATATAATATTTGCTATTTTATAATACACTGGTAAAATAAAATCCTTTGCCATAGTATGTGATTTTAATTTTATATCAATTAATTTGTTTACTTTATATAACGAAAATTGTTCATTATTTGAAATTTTTGTAGTTAGTTTTTCAAAATATTTTACTTATTTAACTTGTATTTTCTATAATCTTCTGAAATAATCTTTAGTTTTTGAAGCAAGATCGATATATTTTACAGTAATGAGATATTTCAATTTAGTAGAAACCATTGTAATATTGAATATTTTTTCTCCACATGTACAATATTGTGGATTGTGACATCTCTCATCAGTCCATGGAAAATGAAACATAAATATTCATTCAAATATAGTATATTAATTTTTCTAATTTTATTTATTATAATTTTGCCTTCTGTAAGAGACATATTTACAACAACATCATTATCACTACTTCCACTTATACTTGCTACATCTTTAATATTTTGCTTAGTATCATGCTTTCATTTAATAATAAATTTAAAAATAATCAATTTAAAACGAAATTGAAATAGACAACTCATTATAAATAAAAGTATTATTTAATACATCAATCCAGCTTTATTTTTAATCACATGATCAATTACCCTACAGCAACTCCCCCAATGGGCATTATTTACATTACATTACAATAAATATAAATAAATGTAAGATAAATAATGCCCATTGAAAAAAAAAGATTCCATTAAGGAATGAAAGGCAGATTGATATATTAAATAACATTTTTATTTATAGTGAGTTGTCTATTTCAATTTTGTTTTAAATTGATTATTTTTAATTTTATATAAAGAAGGCAACATTATGGACAAATTTTAACATTGAAATCTGATCATTTAAAATAATAATAAATTTATACATGGAGAGTTATTATGATGTTTAACAATATTATTTTTAAATAATACATTTTTACTGAAAAATAAGTCACATAATAATTATTGAAGTTATTTGTTAATGAAAAAAATTATTTGATCTTATATGTACAAGAAATGAGTTTAAAATGTTATCAATTATAATGTTTATAGACAAGACATGAATTAAATACACATAAAAAACAGACTGTGTCAAAACAAATGTTATTAATAACTTTATATTTATATATTGGATTATTTCCATCATCTAATATTAAGTATTGAATGTCTTTAAAAAAAAAATAACTTTATTTAAATATTCTAATTACATTCAACTGTTAATGATTTGACAGGATGGCTGAGTTGGTTAGAGAATTATCTTAAAATTCAATATTCAAGAATCTAAGTTTCCATCTTCTATTCCCATGCTAGTACTATTACTGGTTAAGCTAGCAATACCTGAAGAAGAGAGGAGAATAAAACCTCTCAAAATATCTTATATTAATCTTACTAACAGTTGATTGAAATTGGAATATTTAAATAAAGTTAAATTTTTCTAAAGACATTCAATATTTAATATTAGATGATGGAAATTGTTCAATATATAAATACAACTAAAATACCATCATCACAAACCTTCAGGAATTTCTTAGATATAGTTCACTTAAAAATATAATCTGTATTTTGTCTGCACTGCAACTATATGATTTATAACTTATGCTAAAATTCATTCAAGTGTAGTTTTCTAGGTAGAATGCTGCTTTTATAATTTTGCAGAATACATATAACAACTTCATATAACAGGCAAAACTCACTATATGTATTGCCACACACAGCAAGCTAGAGTAATCAATGGATGCCACAAGCCAGAAACTAATCTGGGGATATTGGATGAGTAGGCACTAGATGGGGATTATGCACAAGCCTTCTGGTATCCATTGATTACTCTAGCTTACTGTGTGTGGCAATATGTATAGTGAGTTTTGCCTGTTTTAACAACAGTTATACACAAGCATAAGAGGTGGTGGTCATGTGATGTTTATTAACTTCATATAACACTAGCAGAACAGTAATTAAGAAACCCTGGCTTATATGTTATATTAAGTCATGTTTCCTACTTACATTAGAAAACATAATAGACCTATGTTCAACTAATTTAGATGCAATAGTTATATCACTATAATAAAAGACATTTTAATTTATTAAAAACAGTAGTACCATGATTTAGAATGTGTTGTCTCTTAATACTGAAGTCCACTTTTCTACCAAAAACATTTAAATTGATTCCCATAATTGGCTTAAAAAATCATAGCTTTTGAAAAAATATTTATTACTAAGACAAAATCTTTATAGTTAGTATCGAACACATTAAAAATATTCTTTACATAATTTTTTGAATTAAGAAAAAAAAAGATAAATTTTATAGTGTAAATATAAAAGTAAAAAAAAGTTCTTATTTTTGCTTTCAAATTAATAAATATCATCGTCAGCCCTACATCACATGCTTCATGAAGACATGCGCAATTCATTTTAAAAATAACTATTGCAAAAATAGAAAATAAAATTGGAGTTGGTACACATTCTTGTTTAACATCATTTTTATTTCCCTTGCTTCAGATTTTTAATAATAGTAATTACTTTAAGACCATCATTTACAATTTGTATAGTATAAATCAAATTTTGTAGATAAATAATTAATTTCGAATATTGTCATAAATGGTTTTGTTTAAATTCTTAACCAAATCAATAAAAGCAATATATATATATATATATCATACCTTAGCTCATGATACTTTTCCGCATTTTACTGATAAAATCCATGATTCTGGTGTTTTTTGTTTTGATTCTTTAAAACTACATTGAGTCTCTGATAATTTATTTATGATTGTAAGCAATTTATTTAATAAAATTTTTGGAAATACATATTTCTTAAAATTTATTTGTATTTAGAAATAGCCTGCCATTACCCATATATATATATATTGACATTTTGATCTCATTTTATAATAAATAATATTCATAGATATATGCACATATACGAATTGTATTATCATTGAAATTATTTTAAATATTTTAATTTAATACACTATACAGGCTTACACACACCTGCACATATATAATGTAATATGTAAGGGATTTGAACTTAGACTTTTACATGACCCTCAACTCTTCAAGCCATCTCATATTGCTGACCCACCTGATCACACACATGTTGAAAAGATAAATAATCACCATTATACATATTTCATGCTAAACCAGCAATCATCAGTTGGTCCAGATTACTATCTCCACACATATATACAATCAGTGCTCAGCTTTATATTAAGATAGCTAATCTTCATACTTTAATGGACAGGCTTCAAACTACTCCAACCCATAACTCTTCAGCCACCCATTTTCATTGAAAATCTGATGATGGAGCATTCAAAGCCCATGTTAGTGCCAAGGTTGACGACCAACTGATGATTGCTGGTTTAGCTTGAAATACGTATATATATTGGTGATTATTTATCTTTTCAACAGGTGTGTGATCAGGTGGGTGAGCAATATGAGATGGCTTGGAGAGTTGAGGGTCGTGTGAAAATCTGAGTTGGAATCCCTTATATTACATTATATATGTGCAGGTGTGTGTAAGCCTTACAGGGTATTAAATTACATATTGAAGCATAGGATGTTAAAGGTCTGCCCACCCCTCACATATGTATGTAAATGGATTATTCTCCAGTACACGAGGGGATCAGAATGACTAATCGTCAACATGGGTAGGATGACAACTTTGGCACTAACATGGGCTTTGAACATTACATCACCAGATTTTCAATGAAATAGATGGCTGAAGAGTTGTGAGTTGGAGAAGTTTGAAGCCTGTCCATTAAAGTATGAAGATTGGCTATCTTAATATAAAGCTGAGCACTGATTGTATATATGTGTGGAGATAGTAATCTGGACCATTGATGATTGCTGGTTTAGCATGAAATATGTATATTGGTGATTATTTATCTTTTCAACATGGGTCAGCAATATGAGATGGCTTGGAGAGTTGAGGGTCATGTGAAAGTCTGAGTTCGAATCTCTTTAAATATTTTAGTAATCATGTCCAATATTTCAGAAATCATTTAGTTAATTTATATTTTATATTTTCAACAAAAAAAATTATTTACTTTTCCCCAACTAAATTAATTAAAGTTTATAAGTAAAATATGTAAAAAAAAAAAAATCCTTATTTTTCTGTCAAACTAATTAAGAAATTAGTGTTCATGGTTAAAAAAGAGAAAATCTCTGTAAGAATGTAAAAACATATTATTATAAAAACAATTTTCAAAATCTTTAAAAACTGAAGCAGACTGTTATTTAATATGTAGTAGTGGTGAATGAGTTGTATATTAGCAGTGAGTTATATAATTACAATAAATAGTATATAGTAAGAGATTTTAGATAAACTGACAGAAAGACAGATAATTCTATTAGATAAATATAGCACATAATTAATGGATAGAAATCAATGGTTTTGAATTAGCTATTTGATTTTATCTCAGTTTCAAACCATTTTAAATATCAGTCAACTGTGCTAACTTATAGATATAAAAATGCTTATAACTTTATTGTTTAAGAGTTCATAAGAAATCAAACCTGTGAGTACTAAAATTGATTCTGGGATTTTCCAATCTCAAATTACATCAGCAGAATCAATTCTGGGACATCCCAATCCCAAGTCATACCTGAATTGCTCCTGGGATCTTTCAATCTCAAATCACACCAAAAATGATTTTGAGACATCCTGATTCCAAGTTGGACATTATCAATGTGACAAACCACAAAAGGCTCTTAAAGATATATCAAGATATCACTATCAGTGAAGCTACATAAAAAAATTATGAAGAGATATTTAAGTGACCATTTTTTGATGTCATTCAATGAAATCTTAATTTTATATTTTAAATTGTCTTGAAAAATCAATGTGAAAAGACATGTATGAAAAGAATAGCATTATAGCATTAATATTACCAAAATCACCCTTTCTTTATTTTGCTGTAATATCTTATATAAATACAATTTATCCAAACACTTCAAACCCTTTTTAGCAAAAACCTTTAATTGTGCATATATACATACATCTACATTTTGACTGTCCTGCAATCTTCTTCAGAGCTATGATATAATGAACAAGATAAAATAAAATACATAATTATATAACTATATAGTTTTTTATTGTTTACATTTTTATGGTATTATTTATATAGTTATGTATTTTATTTTACTTTGTTCATTATATCATAGCTCTGAAGAAGACTGCAGGACAGTCAAAATGTAGGTGTATGTATATTTGTACAATAAAAGGTTTTTGCTAAAAGAGTTTGAAGTGGTTTGGATAAATTGTATTTATACTTTTATCATTAATTAAAATCTTATAGATATTATGTTTTGATAAGCTGCATTATTTATTATATCAAATATTAAATAATCATTTATAATTGTCAAATTATTTCAATTTATTCATTTATATTTTATACAATATTGATTTGTCATGTGTATGTCTTTGGACTCATGCTCTAAATGTTATTCTGCCACTAGAGAGTTATAACTAAACTTTCAGATATTTAATATTGTTGATTATACAATTTGAAAGTTAGACCTACTTTCATAGAAAAGGACTAAACGATTAAATTTATTTATTAAAGTTGCTATTTTGTTAGAGTTTTCCTTCTTTCTCACTCCAACTTTTAAATTATTTATTTTATCCTTGAGATCTAATTTCATACAGCTTGTCAGATCTTGATTGGGAATAAATGGAATGATTTTTTTAAAAAAATCTACATATATATATATACACACAGTTAAATAAATGTTTTCTTTTAAATATAACAGTCCAACATAAATAATTAAATATTAATATTAATTCTTAGATGAGACTCAGGACAACATTATCTGGCTAAAATAAATTAATTTATATGCTTTATCTATTCCCAAAATATGCACAAATAAATTTGGGTTAAAATTTGTTACACCATAAGATTTATAACAAAGCTAAAATGTTAATTAAAGATATATAAACAATATAAATTTATTAACTTTTTTATTTTAAAACATCACATGATCACTATCTTCAATGCTTGCTCACTGACGAAGGCCATAAGCCAGAAACTTGTTTGGGGATATTGGATGAGTAGGCACTAGATAGGGATTTTATGCACAAAACCTTCTGGCATCCATTGATTATTTTGTCTTGCTTAGAGTGGCACTATTGTATGGAAAGAGTTTTTGCCTATCATAACTTTTTTATCCATGTACTTGCTTGCTTTCTTACATATTTTTAGATATTTTTACTCATAAATCTCACATTATCCAATTAGTTATTCATCCATCTACTTAACAATCACCAAATTATTTTTATTTTTATGTTTACCTATCATTCACACATTTACTTTCCTTTTATACATCCAATTATTTGCCTATGCAGCTATTTATGAGTATATATATATATTTAATTCTCTATTAAAAGCAAATTTAACAAGCAAAAAAACAGAGTACTATGATTAAACCATCATGATGCTAATACCATCAACCTTCTATATATATATAAATAATTACAGCTAATCCACTCTATTTCATACAACCGATATATATATAATAAAATTACCCAAATCCAAAATTCAACTAGACTAGCCAAGAAAAATAATTAGAACACAACCAAAGGTTTCACTGCTACAAGCAGACTTCTCAAGTGTAAATAACTACAAAAAACTACACTATATTTTTATTGATGGACACTACCCACAAATCCATTTACTTCCCATCCATTTGAGAAGTCTGCTTGTAGCAGTGAAACCTTTGGTTGTGTTCTAATTATTTTTCTTGGCTAGTCTGGTTAAATTTTGGATTTGGGTAATTTTATTATTTATTGACTAGTTTAGCTTTATGCTTGTAATGTTGATATATATATACACACACACGTTGTAACAGAATAAATATATAGGCCATGAAAAATTGGTCTGGTTTGATAATACCCATGAATTGCAGTGCTATTTGTATCAGAATAAATATGAGAGTATGATCTTCATTTAATGCTTCACAGATAATGATCATGGGAAATTAAAACTTTAATATAATCTAAATAAAAATATAGCTCAATTGTTCGTCATCATTTGCAACTGAATAAAAATGTACTCTGAAGTTGGACACTATTTATAACAGAATAAAATTATGGGGCATACTGTATCCTGAATCATAGCCTAATTATGGATCACCATTTATGACATGATAGAAATATGAATCAAAGAAGATAATCCTAATTTATTAATGCCCAGAAATTGTAGTGTCATTTGTAACAATGAAAATAATAAACGAAGCTGAAGTGAATTTCAATCAATGAATAACAATCTAACACTTAAGTCAATAAAACAATAATAATAATCTTTGTTGTAATACTTCAAGCTATCCTAAAATATAAGTATTATTTACAATAAGCCAAAGATAAAGCAATAAAACTAAATATCTCTATTGTATAAATAACAATATATACCTATTATATAAATCCCTTATAATAGAATGAAAATAATGATAAACAATTACACAGATACACTTTAATATTCCTCATGAATCAGTATGCTCTTTATAATAATACAAACTTATACTAAAAGTTAAACATTATTTATATTTATATTTAAATGAAATAATTCATAGATGGATGAAAAAATAATTTTAATATGCCCCACAAGTTAAAAATATCAATGATATCTAACTAAATATATAACTCAATAATTGATTTTAATTATTTCTAAATAAAATAAAAGTACTGCTAACTCAACTATATTATGCCACTAATATCAACATACTCTTATTAACCAAGTCAATTGTAATAAGATTAAATACTTAATAATAATACAAAATCAATTAACCCAACCTATCTTTCCATTTTCATCCACTTAAAATATTATAAAAGAAAATGATCCTATTAAATAACCTTAAGATTTTAAATATCCAATCATAATACATAAAATAAATAATAGATTCTTACTTGATGCTTATTCCAACAATTGATAAATCACATCCAATTGCTCTTCAGTATATATTAAAATTTTAGTCTATAACTGTCAAAGCATGTGAAAGATTATTAGATTCATTATAATGAAATATTAATGTTAAAATTTAATATTTTAACTGAATTTATAATTCACATTAATGAACTTTAAATGTAATTAGAGCAAATCACTCTAATTTGTAACAGAATAAAATATATTACTATTACCAGCTCTATAACTGAATAAGATTATGATCTTTATGGCTGCATATTGACTTCATATGACATTTCTTTTTAATTAATAATGACTTAAAATAAAATACAATAACATTTCACTGCAACTGCCTTTATTCAACTTCAATAATTTATCATATCTGCACTTTTATCAATCACCAAATCAATTCATATATAATTTTTATTTTAGTATATCTATTACTTGTTACTAACGAAATAATTACAATAAGCTTCCAATTATTATTAAATATTTAATAATGTCAAATCAGTTAATAATAAGATAATAAGCATTAAATTTAATACAAAGAAAATGTTATGCAATTATACTTTTTTATCCATCCTGTGGGATTAATTTCTAAATTATTTTTATAACTGCTTTTGATAAAGTATATGATATAATCAATTAGTGAATACCATCTCATCCATATATGATTAACCAATAAATTTGCATTGTAAAATTACATGACAACCAAACAAGTTATTTGGTTTAAATTAATTCAAAATTTATTAGCAAATTGATATAAATTAAAATCAAGAATATATATATGGCAAATAAACATTTGAAATATATGCATATAATCTGATTATACATTTTCAATTGACATTAACTTCATATTTAAATAGAGAATTGCACACCAATCTCCATTTAATGGATACTAAATACAAACACATATGTTTATATAACACACAAAAAAATGTTGTAGATCATTTGTATTTTCCAAAATATGAGAGTTAAAGATATATTTTATTTTCATACTTCATATAAAAATGTAGTTAATCAATATATATATATATATATATATACATAAATGAATTATTTATTTATACATAG